>OMNM01049319.1:20506-44227 GCA_900302745.1 Parablennius parvicornis
GAAAAACAAATTCCAAACAGAGCACCATAAAATAATTTGAAAAGAATAATAAGAGTGATTTAAAAAGCAGAAATTAACCAGAATTCTTTCAACTTCAAATTCAGAAAATCATTTTGTGGTCATGGACTTTTTGCACTTTTCCACCATTATGACATGTTTCCAGACACTGAAGGTGATCTTTAATAACTACTTGAGATAAAGTTTTGTACAGAATTGCAATTGTCATTATTTTTATTCACAGAGATATGGGGAACCTTTCAAATATAAATGTTTAAGTAGAATATGCTTAGGAGGAGGGAATAAGTTTTTTTTTTTTTTAGTTTTTTTTAGGGCTTTTAATGCTTATATATGGAGCATAACCACAGTGCTGTGATGAAGTAGCTATCTCAATTACTTTTCAGTGTCAGCTGATTTTCAGCTGATATTGAAATAAATGAGCACCGATGGTTTTGGGGAAAAATCCATTTATCAATCCTGGAAAGCCTGGAAAAAATGAAAGTCTGGTAAAACCAAAATAGCTCTACATCTGTAAAACATTTATTGCTTTACTGATGTTGACAAATAACCCAATTATTTCACAGATGTAATGTTCTTATTCGGAATCGGCGCAATGGTGTACTTAATATCCCTTTAATTTTCAGAATGCACACTGCAGTTCTGATGCACACACACACTTCACATTTTTTTCTGAGCATCTTCATCATCATCATCATCTGCCTCCATCTTCCTCCTGCTTTCTGTAGGTGTGGGCCAGCAACTTTCTGCCTAATGAGCCAGCTCTATCAGACCGCTGCCAGAGAGCGTACTTTCAGAAGCACGGGGAGCCGATGCTGCTGCAGTACGCCAAACAGGAGGCTGAGAAACAGGTACGGCGCGCGCACATAAACAGTCCACTGAATCGTGTCAGTCTGAAAACTATGCAGGAGATAGGTAGAGCTACAATTTATGAAAATGTTAGTCTAATTTTTAGTCTGCCATTACATAACACAACATCAACTCAAACCCTACTACATGGGTTTTAAAGGTGTTGCTTCATGTATTTCCTCACAACAATGAATTTTGATGATAAAGTGTAATTTCATCACGTGCGGTTTTAGGTATGAATGTAATTCTTTAACAGCAAATTCTCAGTAGATAAGCACATTCAGTGTAAATGTGAATGAAGTGTGAACATCTCTCACAAAATGCACGTTTCGAGGATAAAAGTCAACTTTCAGACTACTGAGATTACTTAATCTGAATGCGGTGACACCAGAATATCATAGAATTAATTATTATTGCTCTGAACTAATGATGTCAGTGTCAAATTACAAATGGCTGCCTGCTCTTGGAGGCTAAACAGTTAGTTTCTTGTATCGAGCCAGTCTAAAGGTTTTTATTTTTTCTTCTCTTCAGTGCGTTTTAATGAAAGGTTCTCCAGCGAAGACTCAGAATGTGAAAAAAATATCCCAAGTCAGCACAAAAATTCCCTTTTAATAAAGTGTTTAAGATGTCAGTTAAAAAGTGGCACCTCAGTTTTCTCCCCCTCGACTGTATGATTCCCTCCACCTTCATTCATCTACTTTCATCCTCCACGCTTCTCTCCCTTTCTCTTTACTTCATCGTCCTCTTGATTTCCTGTCCGCATCCTCTTGCCCGTCTTCGAGTCAGTGAAGCGTGTGATTGGACAGCAGACATGCTCATTAGCATAATGCTGCAGAATCCATCTTCAAAGTGCGCGGAGATTAGGAAAACCCTGTACGTCTGTCTGCTTGAGCGGCTCCCCGGTAATGTGTGTGGAGCGTCATCAGCCGAAGCCTCTGAAGACGGCACCGAGCGCATTTAGCATGTTGGCAAAAATGTCTTATTAGCGAGTGGAGGCTCGTCGAAAACTGTGAAAGAACTTTCCACAGGTGATTTAAACCCGGTGGATGCGTGGAGTTTTGCCTGACTACCTCAAGCTGTGGGGCGACAGCTTAGTTCTACCTCTCTTTATTTTTCATTGTGCTTAATCATACCTTATATTCACAGCTAACACCCTGCCCGAAATCGGCTTCGCTTGTGTTTATCCACTGATAAGTCAGCCAAATGTCATGCAATTTTATCTTTTTTTTAACAGATTAAGTAGCTGCACTGTTCCTATCAGACTGTTCCTGTTAGTCTGGTGGTAATCACAAGTTTTTTCTTTTTTTTTTTTTTGGTAATGAGGTTTTGCACTGTGTAATTTACTCGTCGTGCACATGTCCATGCTTCAGTAAACTTATTTGTGTGACTCAACCATTCTACTTTTATCCGAGCATCTTTTAGGAGATTTGGTATGCAACATTCTTATAAGAAGTGCAAAAAGTACGAGAAAACAGAGAATCAGAGCTTTATATCTCAAATATCCATTAACTTAGTTCCCAGAACTACTGCAATAAGGATTTTTATTCACCTCAAAACACACATGGTGATGTTGAAGAACCATGGATCTTCAAAGGAGAACTAATATTGTAAAAAAAAAAAAGAAAAAAAAAAAGAGCTTGACTCACTTAATCAAAATGCCTCTTTTTTTGTGAATTCTACAGCCAAGAAATATAAAATAAATCCAGTTTACATTGCGACAATGTAAAGAAAAAAAAAAGTTCTTTACATTTTGTTGTTTATTTTGTTATATCGACACCACAGATGTTCACCTGAAAGATTGAGTTATGAGCTAACCTAATATATTAATGTAATATTATACTATAATTACCATTAAATGAGACTTTGGATTGCGTAATACCATAAACAAGTAAGGTTTGTTTTTCCAAAAGCAAGGAAAGTCCTGTTAAATACAGCAAGACTTTTTAAATACTTCCAGACACAGCTGGACTTACATGTTTTTATTAAGTTCTAGACAGACAAAAGTGTGGATTCTTAATATTCGACCTAAAATATGAAGAATTAATTAATGTGCCCCAATGTGTTTTGGTTTTGTGAAGTTTTTCCACTTCCTGGAACGAAATCTGGACTTTAATATTTTGCTGATTAGCCACTTCACAAACAGCCACAATCCACTCGGGGTCTCGCTCAAGTGGAGACCTTCTCTGCTCCGGAATTAAAAGCTGATTTCTTGAGTGACTAAAGAAAAGAGATCTTCCTTCTCAAAAGCAGTCGAAGAGGGTAAAAATGGGCATAATTATAAAGTATGGAATTAATGGGTGATGAGTTTAAGAGTAAAGTAGGACAGGGAAAGAACAAAAACAAGAGAGAAAACAATAGAAGGATTCACGGGAGAGACAAACAAAAGATGCAAAGTCAGAGGAAAGAGTGACGGGTGGATGAGAAGGAACTGAGAAATCAGCAAGTAATTCATTCAGGGAATGAACTGACCTGTTCTTCTGGGAGTGTGTGTGTGTGTGTGTGTGTGTGTGCGCGCGCGCGCGCGCGTGTGTGTGTGTGTGTGTGATTGAGAAGATAGCATTAAGATTTTGAGAAGAGCAGAGTAGACACTTGAATCTCCTCGACAGCTACTCATGGGGACTGACCTTTATAAAATCAGAGTGGAGGCAGATGTGTGTGTGTGTGTGTGGATGAGTGAGGATGTGTGCAATGATGCCTTGTCCATCAGTGTGTGTGGGTGTGTGTGTGTGTGTGTGTGTTTGTGTACGTGCAGGTGTCTTGCCTCACTCCGTCTCTCCTCCTGTCTCCCTGACCCGAGGTTAGGACCGTAAATTGGCACACTGCAGTGTTTAGAGGAGTTTGAATTGGGCCTCAACTCTCAGGTGACACTCTTGACTTTGGAACAAAAACTTTCGAAGCTAATTGAATAAAACTCTTAGGGATTCGGTGTCTGTGAGGTGTCTGTTTTCTGGACACCCTCCACTTCCTCCCTTTCCGTTTCAATTCGCACCTCATCCTCTATATCTCTCCTCCTCATCCTTGTGCCCCGTTTTCCCATCTTCATTCCTCTCCCTTGTAATCGTGTTAAAAGTACAAGGGCAGTGAAAAACTAGTGGGAAAAGAAACCTCAAACCTCGACCCAAAACACAGTAAAAATATGTGAGAAAAGCCTTTTTTTTTTCTTTTCTTTTTTTTTTTTTTACAATACATGGAGAGAAAGTCTGCGCTCGTTATTCCGATCCCCTATTATGTTGAAGGCAAAGCAATGTTCAAAGTGGTATCTCACTCGGCACTAAGTACTCTCGTATACAGGCGCTACACCTCATTAAGAGAACTGAGCACTTTGAGGATCTTTTACTTTGTGTTTTCCTCTACAGTTTTTAAAAGAGCACAGTACTCCCTGTAGAGCCATTAATTATGCACTAATGTCGAATGCTGGACAAGCTTATTCAAACATATGTGAGAGTCATTCCAAACTCTTTGTGGTTGGGTGTCTGATTACTGATAATTACGTCCAGACTACTTAAAAAAAATGTTAAGCTCGGTATTGAATCGCGTCTCCAGTTCTGAGGTTGGAGATATGAGTGATGGCAGAGGGACTGAGAATGTAGATGGTGATTTGCTGATCACGTGACAGTACCGGGAGAGTGTTCTGGCAAGCCACAACCTCACCACAAAGAAGGTTTGTTTCATTACTATGCAGCGAGGATTATATCCATCCGTTCATCTACTACAATCGACGGTTTTAAGTTGTGGTCATGTTGTGTTGAGCCGATCTGAGCTCAGGGCTGAGTGAAAGGCACAAAGAAATCAGAGCTGATTTAAGCGTTTGAATTGCTTTTCTTTTAATGGACAACCTAGCCCTTTTGGTGAAATTCATAAGGGGAAAACAAAGCAATCATTACATGATCTGACAAAACAATGAAAGGGATTTGTTTTGGGAAATCTGTGTTTACATGCAGTAACGAAAATTACAGTGCAAAAAGAAAAACATAGATTGTTTATGGTTGCTCAGGGTCGAGCTACCTCACTTCAGATTCCCTCTGTGGCCATTTAACACGCGCGCACACACCGAGCTAATCTATTTTTGATGGATCGTAATGGTAAGGTCAGGTCGTGTGTGTGCCTACTCATCAGCTTGTTAAATCTCAGCTTCACACACAATCTGCATTTAAACAGTTTATGATAATTACTCTTCTTGCTGCAAACTGCCAATCCTATGTAGCTTGTTTTATTTACTCGATGGAGTCGTTTTTGTTATGAGCAGAGAGTGGCGCAAGTTAACATTTCATCTCTGTTTTACTCATTTCACCTTACTCTTGATTTTTGTAATAACTGGCCCCAATAAGCCACCATGCTCTTAATGAGAGCCTTTTAACATCCATATTCATTAAGGTTTTCCATAGGAGCAGACTATAATGCCTGATGTAGCTAAACTCTGAAAGTGACAGATTATTGACCTTCTACACTGTCAAGAAAGAAGAAATATATGAGCATATCGTATCTCCTATGGATTTTGTTATTCATGAGGTCCAGATACCTCTAATAGTCATGATTTAATCTTCATAGGTGGAAATCTCACTGGTCTGACACACTGGGAAGCAGTAATTATTTCACCATCAGAAATTCACTTAATCTCCCGTCAATCTTATATACTGCATTATATTTCTCCCGTCGATCTTCTGTACCAATTTTATCTGACTTAGTTGACCTGTGGTAAGCGGGGCATGCGCTGGATAGTTCACCAATCCATCACACAGGGCAAAAAACACACATACTGACTGACACATATTTTCACATCTTCGGTCAGTTTAGAGGAGCAACACGGAGAGAACATGCAATCCCAGGCACAGAAACGTTAAACACACTTTGAAACATTTTGATATGTTGCTCCACTTTTTTCTCAGGAGCGTGTTGTGGTTGAGAGCTCCGCTTGGCTGGCCGTGGTTCCGTACTGGGCGACGTGGCCTTACCAGACCTTACTGTTACCAAGAAGACACGTCCTCAGGATCAGTGACCTGACAACAGAGGAGAGGCAGGGTAAGTGTGTGTGTGACACTAACAGAGAGAATGACTGGGAGTGTGATAAGGCAATTTCCAGCAGTCTGAGCCGAACCTGTTTGTCAGAGTCAAACTTGCGAGTTGGACTCCTCGTGTGTATCATTCGAGATGTTCATTCATAGCGTATTATATCTCAGCAGTACATTAAAATATGTTTTTTAATCGCTTGAAAAGAAAATGTTTATGTCTTCATTCCTTTTTCCAGTTAATTCAACTCCTTTCATCACATCATTCACTGTCAACAGTAAAAATAGGTTTTGTTCTGTCCTCCAGTTTTCTTATCTTATCTCTGTCTGTTTCGCCATTTATCAGATCTGGCTGCCATTATGAAGAGACTGCTGACCAAGTATGACAATCTGTTTGAAGTCTCTTTTCCCTACTCCATGGGCTGGCACGGTAAGAAAAGACGAGTGGGGGTGTGAGCACACATGAAAAGAAAAGTTTTTGTATAAATGTTGACAGATTTTTCTCGTTAAATAAAAGAAGCAGCAGGGGACAGATGGTCGAGAAGATTAAAGAGTTTTTTTTGGTCTAAACACCTCAAATTATTGGGACAGATTAGTGGATTGAGACAGTTTGCCGCTACAAAGTAGAGGCTGTTCAACATATCAGGCCAGCTATAAGCTCGTCACTCTGCTCGGTGACTGAAAGCAAAGTGTGATCATCTGTGACACTAATCAGTTATGAGCAGTTATGAAATATGTGACGTGGGTTTTCAAAGGCTTGAACTGCTCCTTCAACTTAAACAGAAATGAGAAGAAATATAAAAGGAGGAGGTGCATTAAAATTCTGTCACACCTTACTCATAGTAGTTTTGTTACTGCCTTGCAGCCCCGGGGTTTTAAATTCACTGAATCCTTGCCATTTCTCCTTATTCACTCACAGGCCACTTTATTAGGGATGCGGTTCTAGTTCTGACTTGGATCACCTTTTGCCTTCAGAACTGACCTCAACCAGGGTGACATTGATTTTAAAAAAAGAGCTGGAAGCACTCCTCAGACATTTCTTTTCATAGATGCTGCGTGTCTGTTTTTTGCACATGTCTCATTTGACCATATCCTAAAGGTGTTTTATTGAATTGAGATCTCGTAACAAGTGGAGCCCATTGGATAATCGTAAAGTTCTTGTCAAAAAAGTCGTTTTGAATGATTTAAGCTTTATGACATGGCACATTATCCTTCTGGTCAGAAGATGGGTTCGCTGTGGCCATAAAGGGATGGACATGGTCGGCATGTGGCATTTAAAAGATGTTTTAATTAATAGAAAGAAGCTCACCATCAGAAAGTTGCAGCAGAAAATGAGACTCATCAGAGCTGGCCACATTTTTTTTTCTAAACTTCAATGGTCCAGTTTAGGCGAGCCTGGCCAAACTGTAGAATTAGTTTCCTGTGTTTTAATGGCAGTCACATCTATATTCAACGTATAACAATAACCCATACTTACACATGGAGAACATGCAAACTACATACATGCCCAAGCACTAAACAGTTTCCAGCATCCAGGAAGTGAGGGAATCATTTACTTCAGTTTTGGTTGAGGTATCGTCAGTTCAATTCAAGAGCTTTATTAGTTCAAGGGGGCGGTAATTAAAAGGCACCTAGATCACATAGTGCAGCAATTAACAGGCAGTCCAACACTTGTATAGTAAAGCAAGCATAGCACAATTGAATATAAACATCAGATTTCGAGTTTTCCCAATCTTAACTGCCGCAGGATTGTACTTGCTCTATACCCCTGGGCCTTTGTTGCAGGATTTTCCATTTCAAGAAGCACCAAATGTTTTTTTTATTGGTGAAAGATCTGTACGGCAGGCAGTGCAGTTCAGCCCCCGGACTCTTCTTCTATTTCGAAGCCATGCTGTTGTGATTTATACAGTACGTATTTCTAAGAGTGCCTTCCTTAAAGATGCAAGCCCTTACCTGAAAGCGACATGGTCTGGATATTGTTTTGCATCGTGCTTCACTCATCGTTTGATGAGAGTAGGTGCTGCTGATGCTGAAATCATAAATGTTTCATAATTTTATGTTGACTTTCTTTTTTTAATTGTTTGTTTTTCAGAAAAAAAAAACCTTTATTCATCATTTATCTAAGACATTTTGCAATACTCTTTATTTTTCACCAAGCTATGTTACTGAGGGCTCCCCTAATAACGTCATTGGTTCTAAAATGCCATTATATGCCACAAAATACCAATAAAAATCCCCACGTACTCCTTCAGCCTTGTGTTGCTTCTATTCCGACTTTTTTTGAGATGCATCGCTGACGGTGAACTTCTTTTAGATGAGAAGTCTTTCATGATATATGATGATGGTAGATGATAAAACGTCTTACTTTGAACATGGAGTGTGTTATTTTATTATGAATACACTATCAGCACCATCCATCCATCTTCTAGAACATTTCATTCCTGGAGCCCATCCCAGCTGAGCTAAGGCAGCATGCAGCCTGGAGAGGTCTGCAGTCCATCACAGGAATGCAATACTATATAAATTTATAATAATATTACATTATTATTATTTAGATTCTCTGGGACTTGAGGGTTGTATATTCCATCATTTCTTTCTCTCTTTTTTGCTTCGTCCTATTCATCTCCCTTCAATTTATAATTGAAATCCCCCTGTTATATGATCCCCTTTTTACCAAATGTCAGATCGATATGATTTTACATGCAAAGAACTTCCCTTCACATCCTTCGGTCGCATCCTAGTTTCATCCGTCTTTTTTTTCACCCTCCGTCGTAAAATTTTAGCAAATCCACTTACCATGCACCAACACATATCGATTTGCTTGTTCAGTGTCACGGGGAAGATATATGTGAGTTGAGGTGCCTCTGGCGATTTTCTTCCAGGTTAGGCAACACCCGCTGCATTCCAAATGACTCCGCTGTAATAAATTAAACGAGAATCTCTCGGCTTTGATGTTTCCCGCTCAGTTACTGTATTTCCACTTCAATGCACGCTCAGACCTATCAGAATATTTAAAGCTTTAAGAAAGTGCCCTCTTATGGAAAGCAGGAGCTCTCTCAGGTGAGGAGTTCTCACTTGTAGAGTAATTTCAGGCTTTCACCCACAAAGTACGACACAGACACCAAAACCACAAAATGATTTGAATATTGAAGTGGTCAGGTGTTTTTACACAAGTGGACTGGCAGAGGAGAACTAATTACTCTCATGTACCATTTTAATATTGAAAAATGTTGTATTTAATTACTTTTGAAAGAGGAGATGCATAAATTAGCCTTCTATTTTGGCCACTTCACGGCAGCATGCCAGGCCATAAATTTCACATGAAGCTGGTGAATGATTGTAATTTAAATATAATGGCTTGTACTAAATGGGCCGATGTGTAGAAGCAATAATCTGGCTTGAAATTCAGTGTTTTAGTTATTCCTTTATACACAGTTCAAGAAAAGGAGATGTTCTTTTACAGGTTAAAGTATGAAAAATCATTTAAATTCAAATGAATTAATTAACAATTTATTCCATTTTGCTAATAAAACTACAGTAATTTGCTAAGTATTGTTGCATTTCTGCAATTATTATTTATGCGTGGTTATGTTTGTTTTTCTAATTTCTACGTTATATATTTACTTATGTAGTTCATTTATTTATTCTCAAAGATTGGCATTTAATCTGCCTACCTTGTTTTCATGTACAAGCAGAACTGAATAAATGAAAATAAATTACTGCATGAAAATAAAGAACTAAGAAAATAAATGTTCTCCACTGCACATTTTCTCATATGTGACTTTCTATAGCTGGGTTTGCCCTGTGATGCACTGCTGAACTGTCCAGGGTGCTGACCTCTGCCACCATTAACTTATGTCATTTTTGTCCTTCATACAACCCGAAAAATTTTTTTTTTTTAATATTGCCTAAATGTTAACAAAAACAAGCTGTGAAACAAAATTTAAAAATTAATTCGTTAAAGTATCACAGCGTTTCCTGAGCAGCAGATGCCCTCATGGTGCTAACTGTCTTCAACTCCACATGCACCCATGAATTTGCTCTACGTTATAGTGAGGAGGTACACTGAGAGTGCTCTCAGTGCCGATGCCAAACTAACCACTGCAACGATGCAGCCAATAGCAGTCCTTTGTTGACACGTCAAATGGTCCTCCGTGGCGACAAACTCACACACTTGTGCCAGCTCCCATTTCTGAATCAGGTGGGATAGTGCAAAGCTGGATATACATTTCTATTGGCTGCACAGTTTTGAGACGTTCCTCCATGTGCAGTACGAGCCATCCAGCATTTGACACTGTTTGTTGTGGGGGACTAAATTATGGATTTTGTTGTGAATATAGAAAAATAATAATCGCAAACAAGATAATTGCTACTGGGGAAAATGTTTCTTTTCATGGGCTCTTCAGGTCACCTTCATTGGAATTAACAAGGTTTGGGCAAACCGGACATTATTGATAAAATCAGTTTGTTAATTTTGCTCTCAAACTCAGTGAATATGCAGATTACATTTTCATATGACTGAATGAGAGGGCGAAGGTGCCTCGTTGTGTCAGCTTATGAGGTCATCCGGTGCCTCGGCGATATTGTGGGTATCCATCACTCCCTGAGAACAATGTTGGTCTCTGTAGTTGTTGTTTTCAACAACTGTTGCAGTTTAATATCCTGAATATGTTCAGTTGAATACATTTTACTTTATTGCCATGTGTTTTTGATGTGACACCCATTTTCCTCCCGTTGCTCATTACCCACAATAGGAAATGAAAGACCAGTAATGACAGCAAGCAAAAAAGCAAGTAAACATGTTTAAAAGAATCACAGGGAAAATGTCACCTCGGCAACAAGTACTAAATGACTTTTTAGGGATAAACACATTTGCAGTAAACAGTGAACCGACAAAAAAAGAAAAACAATACTTGCAAAAACACAGCACTTATTTTCAAGACAGTTCTTTTCCCCCTTTTGCAAAGTAAATCTAACTTTGATACGTGCTTGCACTCAAACAGTGAGATACATTAAGTGAGTTTGGACAGAGAAAAAGGCCTGGCTTCAAGTTCAAACTGAGCCGGAGTGTCGCAGGGTGCAGTGATGCGATGGGGTGATGAATGGCACTGAGAGAGGCTGTGTCATCGTGGCTGAGTGCTCACAGTGATTCTTGTGTAAGCTAAAGGTTGCAGGTTCAATTTCAGCCGCAGCAGTGCTCCTGTGAGGTTCGGGGATTTTTAAAGTGTGGGAGGATGAGCCCGGTCTCGGCTGTCATGCCACACAAGCTTTGTCTCATGACAGGTTGTAATCATTGCTTAAATGAACTTCACATTTTTAGATATTATTGTACTGAAGCAATAGAAATCATGACTAATTCTGTGCTAGCGCAGACTTGGGCATCATAAGGCTCCGGGGGCAGATGGGACCCTTTAGCTCTGTATGATCAGCCTTCAGGGTGTCACTGGAAAATCCTGCATATAATGAAAATTACTGTCATTATTGGTTTTATTATACCTAAAATATCCCATTTTTCATATTATTGTGAATTATTACATGATCACTTGTGCCTAGCACCTTGGCTAGCAGAGGTTGGAATTGTTACTGTACAAAATGTGTTTCACAGCGGAGAAATAAATATAGTTTGTCATTTACTTATTTCCTGAACTTAAATTTTTAGAAACATTTAAACGTGACCTTCAGACAAAGACTGGGAAATAAAGTGACACAGATGAACAGTAGCTTTGATAAACCATGTAAAGGAAATGCTTTTTACTCAAAGATAATTCTTATTAAGGCAAAACTCAAGTCAGTTTATGGATCAGACCTCAATAGCGATGCTAATTTCTTAGTTCCTTAGTTAGATGTTTTTCAATTGCAACATCTGGTAAGTCTTTGTGTGCTACGTGCATGCGTGTCTTCATAACTTTTGCCATTCGATCATTTTTTACCCTGAAAAACAAATGCTGCTTTTTGGGATCTGTTGATGCTTCAGTTAGGATTCAGCCTCAAGTATTTAAAAGAAGTTGCTGCTTTTTGTGATTTGCATCTTTGTACATATGTTCAGTTTTTGAAAGGTAACAAGGAGGTGAAAACTTAACTAGTTTAACTGAATCAATTGGCAAAGTTTTTATTTGTTCGTATTGGAGTAGTTTTTCCAGAACAGTTACAAAAAAAAAAAAAAAAAAAAAAAAAAGAAAGATGTGGCTTCATCTTTGTTTCTTTAAAGCCACCACCTGGGTTGATATCATGCTGCTGTCAATCTGTAGCCTTTCTCTTCCCTTAAAAAAAACACTCAAAGCTCTCATGAAAGATAGTTTCCAAAAAAGAAAGATGATACACTCACACCAATCCTGTAGTCTGGCACGAAAAAAAGGACAGAGGGCATCAGAGGCCACAATCATGGCCTGACTTTCTTCTTTTTTTCATTTTGTCAGATAGCAAATCTTTGAAGCACATCTCGGGGCCAAACTGCTTGTGGACAAAGTTCCCGCAGGTCTCATGTGAAGCTTTGGCTGCTGTCTTCTTGTCTTTTTATTCTGCTGCCACCAAAACTTATAGCTCTATAGACTGTCAACATAGTTTTTCCTTATTGTTTAATAATATTATTATTATGCTTGTGGTTTAGTAGCACTTAACATGAACCAAGAAAGTTTCATATAATTATATTGTACAACAGCACAACAGAAATCCGCTAATGATCATGTAACACGTTATTGATGACTCTCAATATACCTGCAGAGAAGCTGTCGGTTTCACAGCGTGTCCTACTCTGACAGCTTTCCCGCATCTGTTAAGATTCGTGAACTGTCACGTTTCCTCGTTAACACCCGTTTTCATGTTATTCAAAACAAGGCGACGAGTGAGAGGAAAGTGTTGGAAAAGCAGCTCAGAAGTAGCGATGCTATTAAAGGAGAGCGGGATTGGGCAAGCAGCAAGGATGATATCATGTCACAATACGACGTGGAAATGAGTTTTGACTGACAACTTCATTGACTTTTTCATTATCGCTGTTTATGGAAAGTATTTAAAGCCTTCAGATGAAGCTGATGGACGTGATTGAGACTGAAAGGAACATACTGTTTAATAAACTGAGAGAATTAACTTTGAATACAAATGATCTTCTGCAGTTCAGCTTGTAAGAGGCAATATAGGTTTTCAAGTCAACACTTCACGCCTTTAGGGAAGACGAGCCGTCGTAACATGTGGAAGGAGTATTCACAGCCCTGGCATCCTGGCACAACCTGTGGAGATGTGATTGCCCTCACATCTCTGCACCGAGAAGTGACAATCGCATGCCGAGAAATAGTCAATAGCCACAGCAAAATAAAACGTTGATCACTAGCAGCGAAGATCTGGAATACCAATGCAATATAATGCAAATTGTTGCATTTGTAGGATTGTGCCAGCTTGCTTTTCTACAAAAACGCATGGGAATTTCTTGTATTTTTATGTAAACAGTTGCAAATAAAATGTGCTTTTTGGATACATTTGTTCATTAGCTACATCCGCCAAGGAGGTTATGTTTTTGGTCGCGTTGATTTGTCTGTTTGTCTGTTAGCAACATAACTAAAAACATTTAGGAGGGATTTTGGTGAAATTTTCAGGAAACGTCAGAAATGGGACAAGTAATAAGTAAATACATTTTGGAGGTGATCTGGATCACTGTCTGGATCCAGGATTTACTCAAAGGATTCTATATCATTGCGAGATAGGGCAATTTTTACCATATGTGTATATAACTCCACAATAAATGGCCAGGTTGCTTAGCAAAAAAATACATGACATGGACATAATAGTTTCTAAAATATGTCAATGCATGATCCGGGTTATGGCAATATTCTGGATACTGCTATTCAGAACATGAAAAAGGTAGGGGGTCATTGGAATTTCCAACAGACATGGAATTAACACCCAGTTGTTGCTGACAGTCTGCTGAAAAAGAAGTATGTCAATGGATTTGATGTATCTTCAATACTTATTCAGCTAGATCCAGAAAAAAGCCGCCATTACACAAATTTCAATTTTCGTGAATTACTATTAAACTAAATATGATATCAACGTGATTCCAGTTGCTAATGGTCTGTTTTCATGGTCAAGGAATCCAATAAAGTACATAACATAAATGTAGGAGTACTTGTTGTTCAAGAAATATAATAAAATAGATAAAATAAATATAGGACTATTATTTTTGTTTCACATTAAAATAGTTTGTTTTTTTGCAGTTGTAGGTTCAGTATGTTCATCCATTATTTCAAAATGAGTAAATATTTGTAGAATCACATGGGTGAGATTGTGCTGGAAAAATATTGACCACCTGACTTCAAATTGTTTTAATGTCTCTATTTAGTGCTTGAAACTTTATTTATCTACCCATGATGGTAACATTTGAACAATGTTATTATAATTGTTATTTTGTGGAGGCTTACTGAAACTGAAACTGATTGAACCATCTCTCTCAAGCAGTCAGTTTAATAATAATAATAACGTCCATCCATCCCTGTTCTATGCTTCTTTATCCAACTCTGGGTAGCAGTGTGCTGGAGCCTGTCTCTCTTTAAGGGGCTCCAGTTTCTTCCTGATGGTCCAAAAAGAATGTTTCAAAACCTTTTGTCAAGTAAAGGTAGTATAGCGCTTTCTCAAGGTAGAGAAAACTTTATAGAAGATGCTTGATAAGACATAATATAATTAACTCATATCTCATATTCTGGATATATCAAGGAAATTCTTGTGCTGCCGTGTGTTCAAGGTTCAAGGTTATTTTACTCGTGCCCGTAGGTAGACTTGCTTTGCAGATTTTGTGATCATTTGGCACGTCATAGCAAACAAAGACACACAATGAACCAGAGAAGCAGATAATTGGTCGAGTGAAACACTACATACGAGACAAGTGCTCAATGTTCCGCTATTCACCAATAAATAATTAAGATAAGATCAAAAATAGATGAAGAGAAACCACAATGAAACCTCACAGAGATAAAAGACAGTCACTATCTTAAACCAGGATATGAAGATTCAATGGAGAGTCACGATAATAGAGCTAAAAAAAATGGATAAATGGAATAAATACGATAAAGTGCAATGTGTGTAACAGTATTAAACCCTCTCCGATTGCCCAGTAAATTGCATGTACATACAGTATATACACTAAGTAGTCTAAGTACATGTAATTACATCAATGAATGAGAACCCACTTAATGTGTACATGATGTTTTAAATCACCTACAGTATAAAACGGTAGCACATTTTGAACACAAAAAAAAAAATCACAACACCAAATATTCATCATGTTATAATTATATTTATGTGTACTGCAAGCACTGTGCAGACGCCGTCCACTCACTTCAGAGCACACAGTTTCATGCACAAACACACCGGAGTCACATAATGAGTTTTCCATTCGTTTAATTTAGATCATTTGATAGCAGCCAGCTCTTGTTTAGGGTTTGAGTTATTGGCGGCAGCGTGGCGAGGAAGAGGAGCGGTCGCATGCTGTCGAGTCACCGGGGACGCACAACCTAGTTATATGGCGCTGATATATGTGTACAGTGGTTTCTACAGCTGTATAGTTTGCCTCGGTGACTTGTGAATGGAATTATTCACAGATTCATTTGCTCTCACACGCATGCAGCAAGTGCAGTCACACCCAAAGGCAATTTTAACCTGCGTAATTGTCAACTAATAGGAGCATCCGCCTCTATTCATTCTTTATCAGACCATTTCAACCTTTTTCTTTGTTCACAGTTTTTTTTTTTTTTTCTCTCTCTTGCTTTCCATTAGTTTCTTTTATTCTTCCCTGCTGTCATCTGAATCAGTGCCTGGTCAGCTCTCATTGTCAGGAAACCTTTTGAAAAGAAGAAGCTTTTCTTCTCAGTACAATGTCTCCAGGATTTTTTTTTTTTTAACTACTTCTATGGGGTTTTTTTTCTTCTTTTTTTTGAAGAGATATATATACCACTGTTGTCTGTACTCCTCTGATTGCCTCATTACCTCCCATTAAGGCTACACAGTAGCTATTTAAATGTTACAGTGATAAATCAGTGAAAATGCAGATCCGGCCATGACCCTCTTTAGAAGACTTTAACACTTAATGTAATAACACACATTTTCATGCAGTTAGCTGCAGCTTTGTCTGCTTATATATGACAAGTTTAGAGGTAAAAGAGCGGAAAGAAACATAATGATTGCAGGCCCGTGATGGCTGCAGAAATGAAGTAAATTGGTTAGTAAAATGGTTTTCAGAGTCACTAGAGACTTAGTGGAGCAGCTACAGAAAGCTTATTTGAAATTTTATTTATTCTTTAGATGACATCTTCACCCGAACAAGTCATTGTTAAGTCTTTTTTTTTTCTTCAAATACATTGCACATGTCATATTAAAGCTCTATAATAAGTCATTGTCCACAAAGTCGACTCAAGCTGTTTTTCTTATTATCGTATTAGTATTATAGCCTTACAATATTCTCTCTACTATTTACTAAAAAGAAAAGCTTTGAAGTAACAAATTGTGTTTATCAGATCAGTTGGAGAGGGGCCACCTTATCTCATTGGTTTGGAGTGTGCTACCTGCAATTGAAAAATCTATCATGTAAGAAAATTGTGCGTTTCAGAGGATTATCAGGAAAAAGCAACTAGTATAGTGAGGTCCACTGGTCTATACTGGGTGGCTTTAATGATTTGGGATTTAAACTGGGTTCATAAATGTTGTGGAAATTAGAGAACTCAACTAAATTTAATATTTACAGTAATATAGTGACGTTCATACTGATCAGAAAGGACAATTTACAAACTGTCTATATTAGAAACCCATTGAATAAGTGGGTTTGAAACCGGCAATTCACACAGACAAACGAAAATATTTTGCAACTGAAGAAACTTTGCTTGGAGTAATAACCCAAGATGTCAGAGACGAGCAGCCAATTATCCAGAAATAACAACAGCAGGTTCATTTTATTTATTATAATGGGAAATACTAGCTTTTCAAACCAGGGTTGTTATTACTTTTACCACAAGTAAGTGTTAATGAGACAACATATTAGTGCGGTTCTAAAGATGGTTTTCTCACCCAATTATATCAACAAAGCTGCATTCGTTGCTTCCCCTTTCCTTTCATTTGCCAATAATATGGTCATGACTCGCATTTAATATATTTCTACTCCAATTTGTAAATCACTGTTTGACCAGATTATATTAAGCTGCTCACTCCTGAACTCACAGAAACAGTATCACACAGAAACCAGTAGGAATTCATTTCACACAAGAGGGTAACAATCAAAGACCGGGCTCACCATATCGCTGTAAACAGCCGGTGTTTACTCATATTCTTCACACCGATACTCAGACGACACAGGAGGTTGCTGAGGACCTCTTGCTTTTTGTCTTTCGTCTTTCTAGGAGCTCCAACTGGGCCCCATTTGAAAGAAGATAACTCCCACTGGCAGCTGCACGCTCACTACTACCCTCCTCTTCTGCGATCAGCTACGGTTAAGAAGTTCATGGTGGGGTACGAGATGCTCGCCCAGGAACAGAGGGACCTCACTCCTGAGCAGGTGATACAGTTATAAATACTTTCATTGAACGCGGAGGCTGGCCCATAGAGCGCGTTCACACTTTTCAAGAGGCAAATATTTAACATGCTTATTTCTTCACATGAAACTAAGAACGACGCTAATATTTCCAGCAGTTACTGACGTTTTAGGCAAAACATACAAATCCTCTGAAAGCTGAAGATGGTAATGTGACGTCTTCATCCCACCACAAAGACAATGGACACAAGAGAAATCTGTTTTATAGCAGATGTTGCAGAGTGTTGACGCATCAATCCTTCTGTCGAAAGTCTTTTTCCGGTATGGAAGTCGTGTAAAACAAATCTCCGGGAGCTGAGAACAGACCTTCAGTGGATGTAGGATGCATGGGTCCAATTCATTTGAAGCCTCGTGTAATCCGAAAAGGAATCCAAGCTGTTGAGATCAGGACTTGGTGTCGGCCAAAAAATCTACTTCTATTCATCCATTTTGTATATTGTTTGAGTCATCTTAGGTTTATGACTTTAACTAGTTCTTTACCTCCTCGACTCCTGATTCCCCTTCGTACTCTGAGACAGTACCAGCAAATCTGGAGTCAATCAGATGTTTTGTATTGACTCCGTCCATACGTCTTTTGAACTTTACTTTTTACTACATGAGCATTATTGTGAACAGTTTCTTTCTGTCTAGTACATTTTAGTTAAACTTTGGTTTCTATGTGTCAACATCATTAAAAAAAAAAATGGCCTTGAAAATAAGTTTTTGTCTAAAACAAATGATAATGTTTACCCACTGTAGTGTGTGTGTGTTTGTTTTAGGCTGCAGAGAAGTTAAGGAACCTTCCAGAAGATCATTACAGAACCAGAGAGGAGCAGGAAAAACTAAAAGGGAAATAACGTTTGAACAAGTCTTTGCAGTGGATGGAGGAGCCTGTTTCCAGCCACGCTGCACTCTTTGGAAATGACTTGTGTGTTTGTTCTTGTTTTAAAAGTACTTTAAAAAGCATCATGTTGAAGTGCCTTTGCTGAATCAGGGCTTTGAAATGTTCCAATCTGGCCGAGACTCAGTATATATAATATACTTATGTATTCACTAAGTTTGTACTTTGCTCCTAACTGGAATTATGGACTTCAGGCTGACTGTGAAAACCTTCCTCTATATTCCAAAGGAAAATGAAGAGATAACATTATTCTCTTCCTCCCTGCTGTCCCTTCTGTTGAATTTAAACATTTTGTTTGTTGTGTGGTTATGCTGGAAAGCTTTCAACGCCAAAGCGTTTTCCTCCACCAACACAATGAGCTGTTTATGATTCAAATGAAAGCCTTGTGTCGAAAAGGGTTTTTACATGAATTATTCTCCGATGAAATTCCTGTCTGACAGATTTCCACCTCAAAGATGCAGCACAGTGCTAATTTTATATTAAAAGTGGTTCATCAGAGACCAGAAGACTGTCTTGATTTAACTTTGTTTTTTTATAACAGAGGACCAGTGTTTGGAGCTTGAAATACTGCACTTAGTTGGTAATAAAACTTTCCTGAGTCTATTAGAGGAATTTTAATGTTATATTATTAAAAATTGGGAATTTTGTCTGAATGGGTTGAAAATAAAGCGACACGGTCCATTTTAATGTTGCCTACAATTCACCTTATTCACTTTACAGCATGACAAGTTGTTTGATCTACAGTGAAACTGATAATAGTGTTGTGACCTTTTAATGTGTCAGTTGATAGAGCAGGTTGTCAGTTCAATCTCTCTTTTCACTCTGTCCTGTGTGTTGAATTGTCCTTGAGCAAGACGGGGAACCCCACATTTCTGCCACCTTTAATAGCAGCTGTCACGTGTGGTAATGTGACGAGCAGTGCTAAGGACTTTGAGATTGTTGACGGGACGCAAGCATGCAGTATAGTATCAACTCTGTTTACTATATAAGCTAAATCATTGGCTTTCACTTTGTGATACGAACAAGACATTTTGAATTGTTTGATCTTAATTCAGCTGCAGGAGTCTGATATGACCAGTATCCGACCAATCAATTTGTTGCAACATCCTGCTGAAGCATTGTTAGGGAATCACAACCCCAGATTGAAGTTAGATTAAGTATTTGACAATTTTATTCTGTGCCTGAAAATTGTGATGTTAAATTATGAAAAGTTTTGCAGTTGGTAAGGATTTTGGCGTCACACTTCATTTTTTTACTCTCTATTGGTCGCCTGCTTATGAGGTTTACTCAGCGAGAAGTAATGGAGTCTAATACAGGCCTTCATGGTATAATCGGTATACCTGTGTGGCGTTGTACAGACTAAGCGAATAATGGAGAGTGCTCTCAGCTATCCACTGTTTGTGTTGGTTCATGTAGTTGTTGATATTCCCACACAGGAACAACATCTAAACTTGCATTGCCACAGTTTTGATGCAGATATTTCTCCCATGATTTCATTGAAAATGCTTCAGCGCTCACTGGGATCAAATATTTCTGAAATTTTATAGACATTCACAATGACAATAGTGAAATGGATTTCAGATTAGCCCAACGTAAGAACTCATCAATAATTATCAGAAGTCATAATCGTTATGGCCGTAAGAGGTGCAGAATGATTCAGCCTGATGAGTCTGCCTCAGAGTTACTTAGGAAAAACGGAAAACCCTGACATATGTTCAGTTTCACGTAAAAGTGTGACTTTTAGTGCAACTGAATTAGTTAAAGCACATGCATTTGAAGTTTGTCTATTATTAGACATCTCAAGAAAAAGTTGAAGGGATCTTCTAAAATTTTTCACAGGCAACATCTTGTTTTCTAACATCTGTTAGAAAAGCCTCCACCTATTAGCTGTGATGGTGTGTGTTTTTTTTTTTAACAGTCTTCACTCCATATGTTACATTTGCAGTCCAATATTTGCGGTCTCCCCATACCTCAAAATATCCTGGGGCACTTGGGTATGTAAAGCCTGTTAAAACAATTTATGATTTTTTTTTTTGCCACTGAAACTTAAATGTCTCACAGTGAAGATTTCAAATTGATTGATTTTCATTGACCTTTGGCCATTGGTGTGATGATTGGTGTCATGATTACAGGATCTATGTGAATGGTTGAATGTGAGTAGCAGTGTAGAAGCACTTTCAGACTACTTAAGCAGCAATAATACATTTTTTTGGGTGGAAAACCAAAAAACCTTCAAACAGGAAATAAATTGGATTGTATTGTTGGTGAAGACTGCATGAAAGCTCAATATTTCTGTGCCTCATTTTTTAGATTACTCAAACTTTAAGGATCGTGTCAGAAAATAACTTTGAAACCAGAGAAACCAACTTGAAAATTATTCAAAACAGGGAGAGAAAAATTATTCTGCACTTTTCTCACCCCATTCAATCCAGGCTGTCGGGATCGATTGTTGAAACGAATTCTGGGACTGAACACAGTAATTCTGTGTCCTTTTTTTTTTTTTTTTTAAATGGATGTCTAACCATAGTGGAGTATGACCACAAAACACCTTATGAATAAAAACATGTCACTGACAGGTGGACGAGGCAGACCATCCTGTCCGAGCTGTGATGAATATTAACGGCAGTGCTAATGCCACAGCGAACAGTCGGAGGATGGGACTCTTTCAGACCACAAAGCTGACACCTTGAAAAATGAGCAGCAGCGGCTTTTGAATGATGATGGCAGCTGGTTCAGGTATATGGCTCCAGTGCCGGGTTTGGAGTCCTTCAACGCCTGGTGGAGTAACTCAATGTGCCACATGAAATATTTAACCTAGCTTTATGGATTTTACATCATATGCTGAATTCACAGCCGCTGCATGTGGGTGTGTGTGTGTGTGTACATGCAATGTTAATTCTTACGACTATACTTTAATTAACTGGGGAGATTTATGTGGGGAAATTAATCAAAGACTTTGCTATTGTAAATTGGTTCACTGTGTTTACGCTGAGGCTAAATGTACTTATTAGAGGAACGTGGGAACAAAGATCCAGCGGATCTTTGTTCCCATGTTCCAACCACCAAATAGATGAAAACAGTTAAAACACACACACACACACACATATAATGCAGATTTGACATGTTAAGTGAGATGTGCTCTCACTGTGATAACAGTAGATGGTGGTATTGCTCAAAAAGTGGGGTGGATGACCTGGGTTCAGGATGACAATGTAAATCTGCTGTGGCCTTTACCATCGCCATTAAATTCAATCTCTGTTTACGCTTTTCTACATTGATCCAAATACCTTCACACATTCCTGCTTTACATCCGTCTCTGCAGAAGATTCATAGGTCACAATCAGCTTCAGGATGGGGTGCTGTCAGCAAGTAGGACAGGATGATTTGTAGTCTTATTGCTTCCTCCAAGGGAGATTGTGCAAAGACTTTAAGTTACTTACAGTAACGATCAGTATAATAATAGTGTCAAGTTAATTATAAACTTTTTTATCATAAGTATATTTCTGGCTTTGCTTTGTGTATTTACTTTAAATACACCATTTTATCTTAACAGATCATCCTTTAATCTTACAATATGTTGACAGGTTTAGTCTTTAGAACTACTCACAAAATGTTTAGGAAAACCTTGAGAAGAGAGATAAACAGCTAAACACCCACTGCGTGTTCCAACCAAACACTTGAGGCATAGAAACATAAGATTGTAAAAAGTAAACAAGTAAACAAACCACAAGTTCCAGTCTCCAACAGCTATACGGAGAACCGATTTTGTTCCTTGTTTTTCCTTCTGAGTCAACCAGAGTGTACCATCACCTCAGGTAAGCTAGATAAACACCATTCAAAGCAGTTAGTTCACAGTAACAACCAGAAATGAGAGGAAATTCCACAAAGCCTGCCAAAACATAAAATTGCTTCAGGAATAATGCAGATATACACATGAATAGACACTAATTCAGACTTGTGTTGGAATGACCCGAAATGCAGAGAAGTAAACGATCTTTATTTTTTAATTATATATTTAAAAAAAAAATTCTTTTAAAGGAAACTTTTCTAACAAGATGATCAGGCTCCAAATTTGCTCACAGATGTGACCCAAATCTAGGAGTAAAAACAGGCAGGGAATACAAGGAACACCGAATCAACAGGCTGGGAAAGATAACAGCGATGCAGACCGGAATCTCAGGTCAGGTCACAGATGACAAACCAAGACTCGGGGTGGCTCGTACTATATAGACAAACAGAAGCAAGTGGGGAGACAACGAGGGAAGAGAGTACTAAAGAACTATTGGAAGAGGGAGAAAGTGAAAAAGCTGAGCTTTGGATGAACAGGAGAGGAAGCAGCGAGAGAGATGAGGGTGCAGGGAGTGTGTTTCCACTCACCGGCGATATGGCCAGTAGTTCCTGTTTGTAGGACGGAGAGAACGGTGGTAGATCTCAACATGCTGGCAAGGAAGGAAAGTAGGGGAGGGTTACAACTAATGAGAGAAATCTGTGCATATGTGTGGGGAAATGATTGATAGAAATTTACAGAGACAGAATGATTGAGCTGGTAACAGGAGCTCCAGGGGCTGCGGATGGGTGGTGCCTGGGTATGAAGGAGAGATGAGCAAAACACCAGATCACCTGAGTGTGTTCTCAGTGGAAGTATAAGTCATCTTGATGGCTTCGGAGAGGAAGAAGGTCAAGAAAGGCATTGGTGTGCGGTGACTTGGCGTCAGTGCTGAAGAGCCTCAGACCAGGTGTGTCCCACCGTAGACATGACCTACTATACGAAGCAATGGCTGAGAGATCAGAGGCTAAAAGATGAAGATGAAAATAATGGATTGATGGACTGATGGATATTGGTAATGCAGGTCTTAGTGGGAACGGCAGAAAAATATGAAAAAACAGTGGCAACAAATGAATCCCAGAAAATAAGTGAAGACATGCACTCAGCAGAATTTTTTATGTGTTAGCAAACATCTAATGAAGCACAAGGCCAGTATATGTAATACTGGAATCTAGAGTTTATATGTAGTTTATATCTCAGTGTTCACTTTACCTTCATTCCTTATTTACTCTTTATCTGTCTGTTTTGTACTGATATAGATTTAGTCAGCATTACACAATATCCATGAAGCTAAGTCATATATTGTTGTTTTTCTTTCCATGTTCAATGGGAATAATCCATTCAGGAGTCGAATTTTTGCATTTTTACCGAATTTGCAGAATGTATCAGTGTGGAATATAAATGAAATTACAGTGTCACTTGTGCAAGACACAATATGAGCCACACTCATCCACCACTTTCATTATTTATACTCCTTTTTCAGAATCTCACCCTCTTCATTAATATTAATATTGATTCCTGGGCTTTGTTAAAATATGTGCTAGAACGGTGAGTATGTGGGTGTAGTTTACAGACTGAAGGG
>OMNM01049320.1:0-11909 GCA_900302745.1 Parablennius parvicornis
CACACCGTGAGTTCGAGTCCTGAAATAACACTCGTACAGGCAGAAGAGTTAGACACACACACACACACACACACACACACACACACACACACACACACACACACACACACACCTCCATTCAGACTGTTGGATAAGCCTCATTTAGCCTCCTGTGTATCTGTCTCTGTGTAACGAATGGCTCAAGTCTCGCAGTCACGAGTCCGGCCAGACCAATAGCATTACAAGCCCCTTTTGCATTGACCACACACACACACACTCGTACACACACCTCAACACTGCCCAGATATCCCGCCTGCACCTCCATTCATCAGCTCTCAGTCAAAATCCCACCGCATACCCCAGAAAAAATTCAGTCTCAGACTCGTGTGCCATTCCTGGGCCTCGCCCATTGCCCTGCCACTCCTTTCCCCTCATGGTGAAACTCCCCTGTTTAAAATGCACCGTCACGTCCCCCCACAGCTACCGTAGCCACTTTCTCATTCTGTCCACAGCTACCGGCAGCGGGAAATTATGACAAACGGCTTGGTTTTTATGGCTGTTTTTCCTTCCTATTTCTCAGTTTGTTCTTGTTGAGAAAATCTCTTTCAAAAAAAGACAGAAAAGATTAAAACTTTCCATTTTTGTTGGTGACTCAACGCAGTGCCGTGTTTTGTGGCTTGACCTTTAATGAGGTGCGCGTGTGTTTTAGTGTGTGAAGCATGGGTTTTCTCTGGTCACTGTGTGTCTTTGGCTGCGAGCTGATGATGAACAGAAGGTGGGATGAACGACTCGAGGGAAATCCAGCTCGGCTGTGAGTGTTTCTGTCACCTAGTTACTGCGACTGGAGATGCCATTGCTCCGGCTCTTTATTAGGCTGAAAAAAAAAAAAAAAAGGAAAAGAAACGCAAATGGTCAAATGGCAGGTGACATCAGTGAAGGGCGGAACGGTGTCTCGTGGTTTTTGCTGTCGCCTCAGACGGTAAGCTCCTGGGTGTTTCTCAGGATGTTACACTCTGTGTAATGTTCGGTCGCTTCCTGGACTTCACCAACTTGTAGATTTGGTCCAATGGAGTTCGAATGACTCAGGTGCGCACAGTTGTACATTGACACGTCCATACACAGGCGCACACCATGTTTGAACCTTCATTCATAATGACGCAATGTCGCGTCCACGTCCATAAACTCACGTGCACAAAAACTCTCAAGCAAGCAAACTTTCATACATTCATTTTCACGGTAATGCACGGTAAAGTGTTGACTACTACTAGTCTACTAACTACTAGTCAGAGCCTGGGTAATGAATTCATGGCACATAAACATATGAATGGCAGAAGAAAAAAAATACAATACACCGTCTTTGTTTCTCTATTCACCTGCCTTGTCCTTCTGAGCTTCAAGCAGTTCTTTCACCCAGAGTTATGCTCATTAGCCTGCAGTTCGCAGCCTCTTCTTCACTCAGAAAGATCTTGGCCTGAACTTTAAGGTCAGCCTTGCAAACTGATGCATTCACTCGTGCCTGAAGTCAAACAATGGCATGGTCTTTCAATGCTGTGAAATGTTGATGTAACACTTCAACAGCACATTGTTTCACATCTTCTGGTCTTGTCTAGCCAAAAGTAAACCTATTTGAAACTCTTTTGTCATTGACTTGTTTTTTTGGGGTTTTTTTTCAAAGTAAATACAATGAAGTAAATATTTTACACCAAACTTCACCAGTGGGCAAAAGTAAAATCACAAATTTCCTCCATCTACAATTCTCTGAGCACCATTATTGTGAAAATGGCCCAATTTTCAGTTTTCACTCGAACGTTGTGAGAACGGGGCTTGAAACTGTTTCGAAGCAGATCCTGTCACACCAATGCAGTGTGTGTGTGTGTGTGTGTGTGTGTGTTATGTGGAAGCTACAACAGCAGGGTACATACTGAATCTTGCTTAATCACAGGTCTGAACTGAAAATGCTACCGTGGTCAAGCTATGCCGTTTTGGTCTGATCAGGCATGTTGGGAGAAAATATCAACACCTGTAATAAAAAAAAAAAAAAAAAAAAACAAAAAAAAACTGGGGCAATACAGTATTGACTAATTCATATTTTGTCAAAACAAGCAACTATCAACAACTCATTCAAAAAGTGATGAATATGAACTGCTTAAAGCCTCTCAAAATCATAAACTTTACATCTAAGCATGTAATTGTCTTATAAAAGAAAAAAAAAAGGGAAGCAATCAAGCAGAAAAGGAAATTGTGGTTAAATGAGCTGCACGAAAAAAGCTACAAAAGGAAACTCCTGCTCAGGAATCATGGAAACATGACCCTCTGCCAGTTGGTGCAACGTTTGGACTGAACTATAAAATGTAGGTGTAAAAGCCAACCAAGCCAATGTATCAATGTCCATTTTGGCCAGCAACAAATACACACCCTGGTCCACTCTAACAAGTTGTGAAAACACCCTGGAGAACATTTATTAAACGTGGTGGTCTTGTCTGCTTGTGTGGCACCGCTGATTATTACGAGGGTAGATTCAGTCAAAAAGTAACCACTTTGTGTATTGAGTATCCTTGTCACTTTTCCAGTTTTTTTTATTTTTCATTTTAACCAGTTTGATCTAGATTTCATGTGACAGTTATTTTTGTCTTCTCATAATCTAATCTTAGGTCTACAAACAGGTTGGCTTTTTCCTTGCGCGTAGGGTCACAGTTGACAGGTCATAAGAGGCAGCTCCCAGATTTCACTTCTTATCATCTGTGTGAAAACAAGCAAGTCCCTATTGATCGACACCTACCACACACTGACAAATATTGACCCGTTGTGACTTCCCACCAGATTCCCAGATTAGCAGCAGTCGGCTTTGCCCGGCCAGTGGGAAAGCGTGTGTATTTGCAGAGGCTGACAAATCACCACCATCCAAGTGAAAACAGCAACAGTGGGTAAACAGCTAAGAGTCCCTGAGTTATTAGGTCTCACACCTCGGTAATATTTTGGCACGGGCTTTCCTCTGGTGAGCTCATATTGTTGCCTGGCTCCGGAGGTGTTGATGATGGTACACAAAATGGTAATGTTTGCTGTTCTTCACCCAGGTATGACACAGTTAATAGGTATATCAGTTTCTTTCCCAAAGTCTTGATTACAGTCTCTTTACTCATGACGGATGTCTCTGTTTATGTTAAAAACCCTGGTAGCTGGTTTTATTAACAACACTAAATGCGTGATTTCATGAGCAATATAAGGACTTTGGACCTTTTAGAAATTAAAATAATCATTCCAGTTGGTAAAAATTAATCAATAATATTAATGTTTTTAATAATGAGACTAACAATCATTGATGTATAATCATTGATCGTGGGCAAACTGCATCGACATATTTCTTAATCAGCATCCAATAAATAAAGTAAATATCATATTCTATTTTATTGTATCACACAAGTAGTTTGACAGTACTTGTGTTTTGGATATTTTCCTTCTTAGTGCAATTTCTGTAGCCATATTGGTTTAACCTGTGTTCTCAATTATCTGAAATGTAATTCTAATGTCCCCTCTGTTTCAATATATTTTCATTTTCTTGAATAAGTTTTGAATAACTAGCAACAAACAAATTACTTTTGTACTGTTTGCTGTGTTTGGTACGACATTGCACAAAAGAATCAAGATTTTCGTCTAACTGCTGGACCATGCCTAAATACTATAGGATGGATGGATAGATGGATGGAGGTTGTTCTGCCGTGTTTCTTTAATAGCTCTGAAATGATAAACCAAGAAGACCTTGAGTAAGTAACTGTATGTGGCCACCATAGTTCCTCTGAGAAGCTTACATGAATGGAAATGTAAACCAAACCAAGACATGATACATTTTTGAAGAACAAAGTTTAAGACTGGTAGGTGATCACATTCAACTGAAATAAATGATCAGATTACGATTTTAGCCAGATAAACCCGCTGTTCCAAGGTACCCAGCATGACTGACCCCAGACGGTCGAACTATAAAATGACACAAGGTTCAATCCTGCCCCAGGCCAAATATTGTTGCAAAGAGTGTGTTCTGCCCTTCTGGATATATAGTATTGGAACAAAAAAAAAACGATTCCCACCCTCCCAATATTTTAGCGAACACACCATAGGTCATACTCAATGTACACCAAAAACTGTCTCTGTTGGAATTTGAAGGAATAATTCGTGGAACATTTTGAAGTGTAAAAATTGCAGTAAGTCTTATCTCAGCAATCTTTAGAATAAACCTTATCGTCTGGAAAACTGCAGGTCCACTCGGTGCAGGTCCACTCGGTGCAGGTCCACTCGGTGCAGGTCCACTCGGTGCAGGTCCACTCGGTGCAGGTCCACTCGGTGCAGGTCCACTCAGTGCAGGTCCACTCGGTGAGCTACAATAAAGCTTTGGGAAGCACAAAAATAGATGTTTATACCCCAAAGACATTATGGGTTGACTTCCTAATCATTGATGGAAGGGACCATCACCCAAACACGGTTTTCTCAACTCTCAGCCTGAACAGCACAGTGAAGACAGTAGCAGTTGCATTAGGTTTTGTATGTTTGAGAATGTCCTGGTGACTCAGTCCATTTTTGAGAGGGAGAAAAAAAAAAGCCTCTAATTAAAGAAAAAACTTTAATAGTAGATTAAACCACATCACCGGCCCTGTGTGTTTTCTCCTTGCAAATCCATTGCGGCACAGCAATCAGAGCAGTAGGTCCCAGCCGTGTGGTTTTACATGCACAACCACACGTACACAAAATCTCTTTTTTTTCCTTTTTTTTCCCCTCTCCTTTTATCCCCTTAATTTAATTCCATGTGTCCTTTATGCATGCCTCCTTTTTCTCCTTCCCTTACCCTAGCCCACATGTTGTAACCCCATCCACCGCTGCTGCCCATAGACAGAAGCACAAGAACATGGATTATCATATGCTTGTTTCACATTGTGCAGTGATCTGTTTGTTTTAAGGCACAGGTATTATGTTTCTTGCTTGTGAGATGCCTGCAGCCAGAAGTCAACACCCACAATCCCTGTCCTGTTCCACACCATTGCAGGTGTTTTTCCTGCTCTTCAGTTGAAGTGGAGGCACTTGAAATGACCTTTAGAATAGTTTTCACCGTAGTGTCAGTTGTTGGTCGTCTAATATTCTCCTTTTTCACAAAGTCATGAGAGATTAACTCAAGGTCATAATCTGGTGGTTTTCCCTTGGTTAGAGTATATTGAGTCGCCTGCAATTCCAAAAAAGCCACAATGGTGTGCTAATGCCAAATTTTGAAACCAAAATGAACAAAGGTTGAGTAAAAGGTTGAGAAGTGATTGGACATGTGGTGCCAGATGGTCACAAACCCATCTTGAGTGATTACTTTAATCAGAGTTGTGTTTAGCTGTGGTTAGACTTTTATAGTATTGTATGATAATTTGGATGTAACTCAAATATAATGTGCATAAAATTATGTAACTTGAAGGTTCATTTATTTATACATTTACTTTCAGTTGGGGCCATTTCTAATATGGTAAATCTCAGGTTTCCGATCTATATTAAGGCATATGAACCGGCCACTAGGGGGCATTTTGAGATGTTTTGGCTAGCATTGTGTGTAGGCCTTGTGTGTAACTCAAATATTTTCCGAAAAAAGTTCACTTGTGACTTATAATGTGACGAAAGTCATCGCTATGACCCTGAGCCTTTTCCTGTTTCTTCCCTCATCTTAAAACTCTCTGGAGGAGACAGCCTCCCCCCCACCTATATAGGTGTGTCACATAACAATGAAATAAGTTTGCCTCCAGCAGTAAATCTGAGGCATCTGGAAAGGTTTGGCAGTGAAGAGAGATCCGACTTTTCGACATATCGATGTTGCCAATATATGTCATGCAAGGTAGTGCCTCTGTTTGCAATAAAGAAAAAAAAAAAAAAGAGCGCAAATTCTCTGTAATTACCTTCAAAGTGAAAGAGTGAAGGCAGCTGAACAAAAGCTGACAGGAAGCCAACTCCCGTCGTTGCAAACACAGCTCCGAAAATGGGTGGATGGAGAGGCCTTTCTTCCTTGGTAACCTGATCCGGGAGGAGCTCATTAGAACCAGGAGATAAAGATCAACAGGATTATTAAGAAGAAGAACATGCTACATCCTCCTCCAACCGGTTTTCCACTGCCTCCACTGCCTTCATCTGTAAAGCCTGATAGAGTTATTATCATGTCCTGCTCCAGATGAAATCAGTGATGCATTTCTTTTTCCAGTGCATAAATGGATACAAGGAAGAATGTTGTAACACAGGCTCCAATCATATGTTTCTCTTATTCCCTCCACCCTTCATTTTTCATTTGAATGTAATTTAAACTATCCCCGTGTTAAATTTGTCACCTCCTCTTCCCCCAGCTCCAAACCTCTTGTGTTTTCACTCTGAAATCCAGCCAACCACAGACATTTGCCAATGGCATAGCTTGGCACAATGCTTAAAGTGAACAAACTCCACATTGCACCGCAGCCGTGTCATCAAGTGAACTGCAGCTCACCCGAGTTTTATCAGGATGAAACCGCAGCAGATATGCTAATGGTAAATGAGCATGTATGGTTCTCCGTCTTGACTTCTCAATCTCCGTCCAGACCAGAAAGTCAAACAAATGAAGGGTTTTATAGTTCAGTGCTGTCTGTATGCTATAAATGACACTAAGTATTACACATCTGTGGTCTAATACTCAGAAATAGGGCCAGTAAGAGGGACTGAAAGAAAAGCAAATAATCAGATATCTGTGAATTCAACCAAGCTATAGGGATGTATAAATAATGTATTGTGTTAATGAAAGAAGACATAATACTCACTAGTTACAGTTATGACAGTTAGACTCAGTCTTTTGATTCTTGAAATCCTATTTCAGTTTGCAACAATTTGCAACAATGCTAAAGGGGAAATTTTTGTTGAATTTGGTATTACTTTGCCATTTTCAACAAATTTGAGGCCTCTTAGGGTGGCCTATACTTTAAAGAGTGAACTTGAGTTTTATTTTCTCATCAGTCTTTGTAATGTAAAGTAAAAAATATAGCTCACAACCATGTATTAGCTATAGTTATGTGGTTTTTGTTAATAATATATGTGAATTTCTTTCAATTGAGGCTCTATTTACACAACATTTTCAAATGAGAATGGGAAAATTGTGTTTTAAGGGTCCGTTTTCATAAAAACAGTGCTCAGAGATATACAATGCTTTGAAAATGTTTGACTTGAAGTATTGTTGTGCTAATGGTGTCTCAATCTGTGGTTCAATCCTAGAACACTTTGCACAGTGATGTTTGACACTTGTGACATTAACATATGATCCAACATCTATATTTACCCAGGAGCCTGCTAGTATTGTAAGTGGATTTGTGAGCTAAACTAATCATGTTCGTTTCTATTTCAAATGGGAACACCAAAGAAACATTCTCTCTGTTCAGTTTAAGCAGGAGGGACAGATATGGCAGAATTATGTCAATCGACTGCTCCTTGCCACTCCCATTTTCCTCAAACAAAGCTTCAACACTCAGAAGTGACCTAATTTTCACATGAATCCTCATAAGCAAGGTGACACCACCAACTCTGATCCGAGCATAATTCCAATCGGACAAGGCCAGTCTGCTAAAGTGTTGACAAGATGCGATTTGAATGTGATCAGTATCCAATTAGATCACTGTGGACCATGCTACCACAGATAGTGTCACGCGAATGAAATTTGCAGGCGTGACTTCCATCATGATGACAAACGTAGAGATGGTAAACATAGCCGCTAACAGTCACGACCTGAGGGACATGACCTCCTGACCACCCCATGGGGCCTTCGAGAGACGACTACACAAACACACAAGCAGGGATTCTTGCAGGGGAGGATTGTGTTTCCAACAATCAGACATCAGAAAAAGAAATAACACAAAGATGTTTTGGATGACAGTTCGTCTTGACCCTTGAGACTATTTGTGTATTCAAGTGCATCTGTCTCTGTGTTTAACATATTCATATGAGGGAGTTGTCTGAGGGGCATGCGCGAGTGTGTCAGGAGGATCATTAATGGACCCCGAGAGGTCGACCCTTCACCTCGAGGTCACCCCGAGGTCAACCAGCTGTGGCCGTGCGTGATGGGAGTCGTTTGGCTGCGCTGGAACGTCTGCCTCACGCTTGTTATTAAAGTTATTTACTGCAGGCTGCGTGAAATACTGCCGCATGTGTCCTCGCATCCCATGAGGGGACATGTGGAAAAGTTGAGCTTTTTCAGCAGATTTTAAAGTGACTCGGTAGTTGATAGTATGAAAGGAAAGACAGGGAAAACAACCGACGTGACTGATAACATTTACATTGGCTTTGTTCCATGAATGTCTCCTTACCTGTGTGGCTCACATGCGTACAGCTCTCAAACCATCATGTCTGGGTGGAATGTAGCCATTACTATCTTATCACATGATCTTTTCCTTCTATGGCACCACACAGAGTCGGCTACCTTTAAGGTTAACTGCTGCCTCTGACCAAGTGTTGGTCAGTGTCTATGCACGAAGGAGGACTAAGCAGCTGATCATTTTTTTGTCCTTTCTCATGATGAAAACACTGTAAATGACATCATTTGGGGAATGTCTGCAGTGCAAATCTGTTCAGGAAATACTGCAAACAGGTTTGTGCCTCTGGGTTAAAATATACACGTGGCTCTGCTGGAGTGACTCACTTAACGTCTGGGTCAGAGGAGTGCGATCATGGGTTGTTTGCTTATTGTCAAAGGGGCTGGGTTTTGTTTATCTTAATGGTTTTTCTCGTAAATCTTTGGCATGCAACTTTTTTCGGGGGATGATCTCAGAAAGGAAGTTAACATGATAAGAGGAATAGTTTATGAGTATTTTTTTTAAGTGAAGAGGTCATGCTGTGTCCTTGCTAGTGGGAGATTAATGCCCTCGTGGAGTTTGAGACTCATGTTTTGGATCACTAAATGATTTAATGGAGTTGAAATCAAGATCACTGTCACCTTATTAACACATAACTGCCCGAAAGTGTGACCAATCAATACCCGAAGGAAGACACATAGGTTGTTGTATTGCGAATGCTTTTTGTCCCTTTGCACTTGCCAAAGACGCAGGTGTACTGATGCATGATGGGATATGTTGTAGTCTGGTGAATGATTGTGGATGTAAACAGTGACGGCACTATAAATGGTCACGTTGACCATCAAAGAATGGCTTTTATTTAATGCAACACAGGACATTACAAACGTCACAATCACTTCTACATATATTCATCCCAACTTCTAATTTGGAGTCATCAAGAAACCGTCCGTCCAAACATCTGTCCGTCCATCCATCCATCCCTATAGGGGTCGTGGTGGCTGTATAGAGACTAAAGAAGCCCAGACATCACAGTCCACTGCAACTTCCGTTAGCTCTTCTGCAGAGACCCCAAGCCGCTCCCAGAACAAATCACAAATATAATCTCGCCAGCGAGTCCTGGGCTGACCTCAGGGAAGCCTTCCGGGCCGATGTGCCATGAACCTCCAATGTGAGGTGACCAGGGGGCATCATAATAAAATGAACCACCATAACTGGCTCCACTGAATGTGGAGGAGTAGCTGCTAAACTTTGATTCTCTCCCGGATGGCTGAGGTCTGCACTCCATCACAAAGAGTGACAATCAAGACTCAAAGTTCATGACCTTAAAAGTAATGAGAACAAATGGGGATACGAGGAGAAAATGCGAACTTTACACAAAAATGTGGCACTTCTATTGGTCAATCACGAGCACCCACCCCAATAAACCAACTGATCAACATTTGGGGGTATGACAGGTGGCAAAATAATTAGGTATTACAAAGATTGGCTGATGTACTGTATGTCACTATCAAGAGTCAATGGTGCATTGTTTGAGTTCTCCCGCTATCCTTATTCCGCTCCAGTCCTAGAATTATCAGTCAATATTTTCAACTCCAACTTTGCTAGATAGAGGTTGAAAAGAGCAATGGAATTTCCAGCATATTTCAATTATATCATGTATTTCTTTTGCTCGTCAAATCAAATGAATCAACTTGCTTTAATAGCAGAACATTATTGGATCATATAACTGCCATAAGTTTCTGCTCTATTTGAATTGATACCATTGTCTATTTCATATAATAAGCGCTAAACTTACTTCATAAATGATCACTAAGTAGAAGCGTGTCTCCAGAGCAGTTTGAATATTAAGAAAGAAAACGCTGGAAAGCATCGAAGAAATGCCAACTCTTCGCTTACCGCAGGAGTTTGCACAGAAGCCAAATCAGGGTAAATCACTGTTCACTCTGTAAGAATTATAGGTGCGATTAGAACATGTTCTTGGCAGAAAACAACTGCTGTCTTTAATGTTTGGTCATATTTATGGCCAGATTCTTTATGAAATCATTCATCGTCTTCAAGACAGTTGTGTCAAATTTATTGCCTTCTCAATGCATTTGTTTCTGCTTGTTCTCAACCAACAAAGTCTCCAGTTGTGAGTGTGAACGCCACACAGCCGGTCCCGGTGTTGGCTTTCATTGTAACACCAGCAAGTCAACAAACACGCCGTCGCTTCCTTACCTTGGAATGGACAGCTTGACTCTCAGACTATGAAATCACCATGAGGATCCACGCAGGAAGCAAATGTTTTTACGAGGGCTCATCAGAGACGGAAAACAATAAAAAGTCCTGCATGGTAAGAAAACCACGGTAACTAATCACAGACATCTTGTTTTATGATGTACTGTCGATGACTTCACATACCGTGGTCAGTGGAGCCTCGTGCTGCGTTTGCCTTCCCTCACAACGAGGATGAGCCGCTACAGGGGACGTATGAGTCACTGTGATTTTTACCGTCAGATGTTTGAAAGAGATAAATATGTCAGTGGTGGATTTGGTCCTTCAGATGAAATCAAAGCTAAAAATAGACACCCTGGGGGAGAATTTATTTTGAAACTATCCCTTTAGTTGTGTTAAATCGTGTAAACTTGAACATTGTACGATTAGGGACAAACCTGGTGAATTTGTTTTTAATCCAAACCAAAACGTAAAAGAATAATAACAGCTCAATTCAGTTCAATTGTATTTAGGTGTTTTAAACATCATCTGTGGAAATATTGGCCATTAACTACAACCATCAACAACCATCTGAGGCTCTATTTATACAACAAAGAGGCATTTCTGGAAGGTATACCATAAGATTCTCTTTCCTATTCACTGGTGGCTATGGCTATTGCTTCAGTTTGGCGTCCCACTCCACACTGATCCCGCTGCCAATAATTCCCCCTCAAAGGGAGCATTTCCTGCAGATAAAATTGTGATGGCCGACTGCCCTGTGCCGGGACATTAGAAGTGTTTCAGAGCTAAAACACTATTAGCGTTAATCCGCTTTCTGACGTAATCGCTGCTCCGATGAGGATTTTTCATACAGAGAGAAGAATGTTTTTACTGGCTACCATGGCTCATGTTGGTAACTTCATTTTTATTTCGTAAACATGAGCTTTTTTACACCATTGCCCATTGTAACCGAGCTGCATGGAGCGTGTCGGGTGCAGTGCCAAGGCTGCCTTTTCCCACGCATTGTAAATTTCCCTCAGTGCCTGACAGTGGCTGTTGGGTGCCCTGTAAAGAGACCGGGGGATGTGAGTTGTGTGCCAGAGCATTGTGGTGTGTGGCATACTTTACGCACACTATTAAACATGTACCGCCCTGTATCTTGTACATGCATAGGGTTATTTGGTACATGAGGTACATGAGTCCTAAAGACGTGTCTTGTGTGGCAGGGAACATACAGACGGTCTGATTTTCTGTTTTCTTGTACTTGGCATACGTTGTGGTGCAGTTGAATTAAATATGATGTGTTTTAACGCAGCAGCTATCATTTTGAGAGATGTGCTTCTTATATTTTCCTGTTTCCCTTTCTTTACATTTTAAGTGCAATAGAGCAACTAAACTTGAAGATGTGTGGGGAGGTACAAG
>OMNM01049320.1:11930-28970 GCA_900302745.1 Parablennius parvicornis
ATCCATAAACCTCTTAACTGCTTCCAGAGAAGACAACAAGCGCAGCGGCGCACTTGCACAATTGCACAACTGCACACACAGGTGGGTCAGCGGGGTCATCTGGGATCAGTTAGCGCTCTACGGGATCGGTCCTGCACCGCTGCCGCTGCGCTGTTTAAGTCACAGCCAGCTGGCTTTGGACCAGCACGCAGGGGAGACAACCGGCCTCCTCGTAGACACACAGGAAGGAACTGCTGAGACCTGAAACGTGGAAAAGAGGTATCTGATCGAATATGTGAGGGTTCAATCAGGAAGAAAGAGCATCCATACAGCCCTTTCAAGGAGCCACCCTCCACCTGTGTAAGTTGAGATAAAAATGGCAAACCCTTGTGAAATAATAATGTTTATGTTGGCATTGTGCTGCAGTAATTATATGAACTGAGGGAAAACATGCAATGATAAACTCGAGCTCATGCAGAGCAGGTAAAATAACAGCTTATTTGCAATCAGTGAACATGCAGAGCCGTGTCATACGGCGGAAAAATGCATTTTAATATGTGGAACTCCATGGATGCATCAGTCTAAAGCAACTGATCATAGATAATTGTCTACATGTTCGGATATGGAAGGCTGAATGTTTTGAAATGTGTGCAGGTGCAATTTAGGCATCGTGATAAAGATGTGCATAACTTTATTTGCAAACAAGGAGACATTCATTCATTTGTTCAGGTCTCGTTCCGTCTCGTTATTGATCTGGATCTGTTCATCTGCCAGTTGCCAATTTTGGGGCAATTGCAAATGTTTGGATTGTAAACCTCTTCATACAGTTCATTCAGCCATTTGTGAGTTAGATAAACAAATCTACAAAGAATGCCCACAGTCATGTATTGTTCTACAACAATGTTTATCATAGAGCGCATAAAATATGCAAATTGCTATACTTTTTTAGATTGAGAACATCTATGCTATTCCTTATTGGCAACTGCTGGTCTCAATTTTACCTGAACAGCTATTACAAGCATCAAATGAATGTAAAGAATTGATAGTGAATTAAAAAGAAGGAGCAACACACAAGATTCAGTTTTACTTCTAAATCTAAAATATTTTATGATAGGGACTTTTCGGTAATCAGTCAGTTTTCAGTCATGTCTTTCGTTTATCATTGGTCCACAAATTACTAAACATATTTGTGCTCCAGTTCTCATTATGTGTTCCTTAGTTGAGACTGTCATCTTAACAAGATGAACACAGTGTTTGATAAAGACCCCTCTGGGCACATGGTACCCTAACTCATCCACCTGAAATAAATGAATACGATTGTGAGACAATAAAATAGACTGAACTGGAATTGTGTGTCGAGGCAGTGACCGCAACATCTCACTGCACAACGACGTATCATTTCATTAGTACCTAACTCGTCTTTATCCTCATGTAGCAAAACTCACACGTCATTTTCCACAACCTATCGAGAATGCCAAATGTGACACATATGTTTTTTAGGTCATTGCCCGTATCGGGACAGGATATCTTGTGATCTGTCTTCCCTGGAAAAAGATAAAAACTAGAACCGATAGAGAAACGTAAAGTACATTTCTCTTCAGTGCAACCTTTAGATGTGGTTCCTTTTAGAGGATCCACTCAGAACGAGGGAAACATGATACAGTGTTGTAGAATAAGAGTAGCTGCACATCTGGATGTCTCAGCCCCTTTTGTACCATTAGTGGGGGATTACTTTTATATCTGCAATGCGTTGTGATTTCCAGATTTTAAACACTGGCTACTGTCGTTGATTTATTGGCGAGTGTGATTTTCCAATCTCAATCACTGAGAACTTTCATGGTGTGTAATCATCCAAATCTCCGCTGTATAAATCTGTCCCCAGGCTCTGCCAGAGCTAGGCTTTTTCCCCCTTTATGTTTGGCTCGACACAGCACTGGATACTGTCTGTACGTATAACACTCAAAACTGTGGACACGACTGGACAAAGATGCAACGCACTTGTCAACAACAACAAGAGAATCAAGAAAAACAGGAAAATACCAATAATATGTTAACTCTCCTTATGTGAAACATCAGTTCTGTGACTTCCAGGAGCTTCAAGTCAATGTCAGGTGTTTGTATTAATCAATTAATAACAGGAAAAGGAGCAACGGTGAAGAGCTAATGCTTCATTGTTCATTGATCAAGTGAGAGAAAGTCATAGATAATCATAAGTAGAAATTCATACAACCAAGAACAGAATTGAATTTACGTGGAAACCACTTTTTCATCACTGTCTTTTTGTATAAACCACCAGACCAAGATAAACTTTCTTCAGCAGAGATGTTGACTTGTCATAGTATGTAAAGCATAAGCGTTGCTAATAGCATTAATGAGGCCTGTCTTTTCTTCATTTTGATTGGTGGTATACACTGTACCACCACCCCGAATCTAAAGCAGTTCTGTGGAATTCAGCCATAACTCATTATTATCCTTCTGTGGCGCCTGTATCAAAATAGCTTCTGGAAGAAAGACCACTGCAAGTTTTATCCACGGTAACAAAGAGATATGTCGAAATGGCAAAATGCCATCAAGATACCGATTCCATGGGACTTTCATTACTTCCAGTTTCTCTCATCAAGCTGTTTGTTAGTGGACTGGTTGGTTGGAAAAGATCTACAGATGGATTGATTTCTTTGACATTTGTTTGGATTCGTAGTTCTGTACTGCTACATCCCCAATATCTGTGAGGTCAAAGGCTCTTCCTGTGCTAAAATTGGGGTAATTTACAGGACCAGTAATAAGGATATTTCCCAGAAGATGAACTCATTTTGAGTATAGTTTAGCTTTCATCAGATTTATCTACATATGTCTCATCATTTACATCAGTGCTTTCCAATGTGTTTTCCCTGAAGTCACCCCCAGAAGAAAAGCTGTGGACCATTTTTGTAATGTCAGATTTGCCAGATTTGCCGGAACATCACAATGGAGCCAAGTGACGGTGGACACAACATCTGGAGCCTAAAAATATACAAACAGATTGCTCTAGTTTCTGAAGTGTTTTACAATTTCATTTGATTTGCAAATCTTTGTCTAATGCCAAGAGAGTTCTATTGGAGACCTCAAACAGTTTTTACTAGATTCCGTCAACTTTGTATTATCAAACACCAAGCCGTGACATGCTGGAGTCAATCCGGCTGATTGATGAAGATCACAAGTCCATCAGGGGTTAAACGTAATGAGACACAAACTCACCTTCACAGGGCTATGGGTAATGTTTTGAGTTCCTATTTTGCTTAAAATGCATGTTCTCGGCGAAAACTACAGTACCTGAGGGCACTGTGCTTAGATTGTCTTCCAAAAAATGACCTCACTTTGACATATTCTTTATGCATTTGTCATCATGGTTTCTGGGTCCAGTCCAAAAATGTACATTGCAGGTTTAGTATTGACTCTAAATTCCCCATGGGTGTCAGTGTCTGTGATTGTCTTTCTCTTTGTTTGTCATGTGATTGATTGGTCCAACTGTTCCTTGCCATCACCCATAGTCAGCTTGGATCAGCTCCAGGGCCTTGAGACCTTTACTTGGATAAAGATGGATAGAAATCCCTTGTTGAAAGAATCATATGGTATCGCACTCTATGTAATATTTCATTTTGATGTTTCACATCACAACGTGAGCAGTATGATTTCTTCCGTCCAGATTCTGATCCATTATTGAAGTGTAAGTTTTACAGTTGAGAACTATTCAACCAAACACAGAAGTAATTTCAATCTGGCCTGGCTTTATGCTTGAATGCGCCTTAATTAGCTGTTTGTCCGAGAGGAGGCCAACTCTTTTTTTTGTCATCCGTTAATGTGCTTGGTGGATGACAAAGAGGAGAGAGTGAGGTACGTGTGTTCTAATGACCACGCAGCTCCGTGCCAACTGGCTGGTACCAGCCTGCATGCTGTAATATCTTCAGCCAGTAACCACTGGCGAGGCGAAAGCAACTGTCGTCATTCTGCTCGTGAAGCATCGGAGCCGTTGGATCGCAGCAGGCAAGCAGATCCGAAGTTTCTGTCAGTCACATTAACGAGCCAATAAAATCCCACCCTCACTGTTGCGGGGGCGGGACCCAAAGTAGGGGGTTGTTGCCCTGTTAAACTTAATGAGTGCTCATATCTTTTACTGGCAAATTTTCACCTGCATGGCATGGGGCTTGAAGACCGGGGGCATGTCTCCCGTCCAAAACGCCGCTGCTACTGCAATTCATTAATGAACGGCTGACGCAAGTGTGTTGTGGATGGAGTATGAAGGCGAGAACAGTCGCTTGTTTTTATAATAACTCAGTCCCCATGGTGTCACTACTTCTGTGCTATGATGCAAGCTCCCTCTTTAATATCTGAGGTGGGGGAAAACACAGATTTCATGGAGTGCTGAGATGATTAAAGGTGTAAAACCCAAATCCTTAACATGTGTCCCATCCGTTCGTGTCAACCACACAAAACACTGTTGAATGATTTGCGGTTAACACTGTCTTTTTGTCTACAAAGTCGTTTTTTTATTGACAGAAAAAAAGCCAAATCACTTTTTTTTTTTTTTTTTGCTGTCCAGACACCAGAATCCATTACAAGTTCTCTCGCATTCAGCCAAAAAGTCTTGTTTACTCTGTATCACTAGGAGTGGCTACAGATTGATTAGTATCATGATTAGATCCAGAAGATAAACTATTATTGATATAGATGATGATGAAGATGATTTTCTAACCTTTGCTCTCAATGAGTTAAAAACAATAATAAGATTAAGTAAAGTGAATGAATCCCTGTTCTCTTGAGTCAAATTGAGTGAAACCACATTGTGCAGAAGCAGCTCTTCATCAGAGATAATCCTCATTGAATTACTTCAATTCTTCATCTCGTGATTGGGAGGAGGTTTAAATAAGCCTGGCTAACTGCTGGATTTTGGCCTCAAGAGTAAGACCCACCCACACAGTTAAAGCATTGAACTTTCAAATTCACAGTGACATAAATCAGTATTTCTCTAATAACTACAATGTACTTGTCTACAAAACTTTGAGTCTCTATACCCTGATTTTTAAAAGTCTCGCAGTTTTTAATTCTGGCAGTTGGACGATGACACAAATGTACAATAATAAAGTGTATCAGTGTTTCTGTTGGCTGACTGTGCAATTACACAGCTGAACAAAGGTGAGGTCTGACAGAAGTTTGCCAGAGCTGGACAGCCAGATTACCACTGACAGAGAAAACACATGCTAGAATTAGCTGCTTGCACGGCCTTCAATCAAACCGAACATGAGACTGTGCCGCAAAGGTGTGATGTGGACGTGCCCTGAGGTATCTGTCATTTCACAGAATTTATGCTGTTTTCATAGTCATGTCATTACCGCTACCTGTGCATTAGCCTAATCTTTTGCTCTGTCATTATCTATGGAAAAGTCATAAGCAATCGATTTTCCATCCACTTTGAGGTTATGTGTTTCACAGAGGCTCAGCTGAGGTTTCTGAGCTTCTCATGTGCTTGTGTGGATCAGCTCTGATACCGTATCATTTAGCCACTGAGTTTGGGACAAGATAAATAGTTGTCATCTTTATGGAATAAAATGGCAAAATCTGCGGTTTGAGATTTCTTGGCTGGGTTTCGCCGTTGCTACAACAACTAAAAAATGTTTTCATTAAAGAAAACATTGTGGGTTCTTCAAAAAGTGGGTATTTTTTTTCTTCTTCATCTCTTTCTGTCGGAGAGTGTGTAACTCACTGTCGTGCAGGTCCCCGCTCATGTTTGGGTGCGACGTGCATGTGCACGCATGCCATCCACTCCCAGGTATTCGCACGGGGCGCCACACTGACCAAACAAACCCGTGGAGGGAGACGCGCGGCGGGACGTCCACATGTAAACCCGATCCCTCTGTTTGCGAGAGAAGCCAAACAGGCCACGTTAAGCATCCACTCTGATGTTATCTGAGAGAATTTGATCTCAGTCTGGGGTGGAGGGGTGACGTGGGGAGGGCGGGGGAATGTGGTTCAGCTTGACTGAGGTATTCCAACCACACACGGCGAGCACTCGGCATCTGACAGAAGGGAGGACATTGCCAGCTACAGTCCATTATTTTCTTTACGCTGTCACATTTAGGAAATGAAGGGAAACATAAAGGACTGAAGACGGCACCATGGAAACAAGATTCATTGCTCAGATTTTGTGAAAATTATGTGGAAACATTTGGGTCGACAAAAGATGCCCAAGCTCGCCAAGATCAGTCAAAAGCTTGAGAGTCTAGATTTGTTAAGTAGGGAACCAAACTGTCTTTTTTGGCATGTTTTGACATGTTATGATCTTGCTTCCCGTTGCAACTATGTTCTATTATAAAGATAGGATTCACAATTCGGGAAAATGGACTGTAATTCTATTGTTGTCCTGAGTTCAGTTCAAGGATAATCTATATCGTAGTCAAAACTTGTATTAATGTCAGCTTTTCTGGCAGCTGGATATTCCGTTTTCTTCATGTCAAGTTGAAGGAAAATTATCTTGAGAGAAAGCCGGTGTTTATCAGATCTTTTCACCTAATTTTCAATAAAGATCTGTATGATTTCAATCAAGGGTGGACAGACAAGGACACCTTATTGTTGACATAAGTACCAGACTAGTTGTGGATTTTGGTTGGAAAATTGTGTAGATAACATAAAACTAATAAACTTGCATGATCTGAAAGCTTTGTTTTAATTGTGCACTGTCGCTGTGAGAGCACAAATCAACGGTATATGTACTATGTACAAAAGTTGACAATCATCTCAAGTTATGTGTGAAGAATTCCTTGTTTTTGCCTTTTTCATTTTCCCATTTTGGACATTATTTAATTAGCAGATACACTTGAGGATACCTGAGTCCTGAAATGAGATGTGTTCAGATGCATTGGCAGTACTTTAATGTCTTAGGGAAACAAAAACTTGCAGTGTAGTCATGAGTAACTTTCATATGGAAAAATTCAAACCTTTGAGGGAAAAGTACACTAGAATTCAAATACATTGAGCAATCACTACAAAAATAGTTGGATATAATCATTACTATGCCAGCGAAAAAACAACAAAAAAAAAGAAATTAGAAATGTTTAGAAGTGACATGCATAAATATCATTGTACATCCTCTGAAGAATCCCAGATGAATGTATCAAAATCCTCAGCAATATCTTCACGTGCAACACCAAAGTTCAGTATCATTCATGTATCATGCATCAGTGGTGTAATTGTTTAATTTTCATGAGACACAAGAGCAGGCATTGTGTATCTCCTAATGTTTAGTTTCCCTTATTCATGACATGTCAGCAGTCAAATGGAATCCTTTAATGTCTTGCAGAATGGCTGATGTTTTAACTGTCACTTTCACTACTGCTTGGAAAATCATCTCTCACACTAGCAACTCAGTTTTCAGTTTATTTTCTCGAGGCGGTCATGGTTCATGGTTTAGATTTAGACTTCTTGACTTCCTCTCCTCGTGTCAGATTGCTGTTCCCCGCAGTGATGTCTTTCACCTGTGCTTGGTTGTCTTCACCTGGTTGCTGTGGTATATATTGTCCATCTTCTGTTTGTTCTGGTTGTTTGCCTGTCTGTGTTTCTAGTTCTCCAGTGTGTTTCTGTGTCCTGCTTTCCGCTGGAAAGTTTCCAGTGCCTCAGTAACAACCTTCTGAGATCTCCAGGATTTTGTGACTGTTTTTGGATTGTTTTGGTTTTTTAAATTTCAGTAAAGACGAGCTTCTGCTCCACCAACGTTGGCGTCTGGCATAGCGAGTCCTCCTCTGAGCCAAACACAACAGAAGCAGCTTTGAAGTAAGTTGTTTGAGATTAGTCAAGAAACTACCAAGTGTTTAGCAAAGCTGGAGATGGAAATCGGTATGTTTCAAGAAACACACTTTTGAATCATTGGCACAATACAACAGGTGCAGAAAAATGTGTGGACAGTGTGTTTGCTAGTAATTCATGATGATTGATACACACAAGGCTGCACAACACCACAAAGTTTCTAAAAGTGCTTGTTTAAAAAAAAAAAAAGTCAGTTGATGTGAGAGAGACTCCCATGTTTGACTTGTTTTAATATGTCAAAGGTTCTGTTTGTCCATTCATGTTACACTTGTCTTTTCAACAGTTTTCCATCTCTGACCTATTGCTCATCATAATTGACTCACTGATCCCGTTTCCAATGTACATACATTTTGTTTTTGTATTTGTGTTGGTCTGCGTTTATGCCCTTTATACTTGAAATTGGTGAAATTTGTAAACGTCAAAAACAAATAATTTGAGAAGGACTCCTGATTGATATGTGGACTGGAACATGACAGACCACATGGGCCTTAAAAGCCTTTTCAAAGAGTTCCCTCAGCCCGGAGGTTGTAGAGGAAACAAGACTATTGAATGCAGATTCATTGAAGTCAGGTTTAATATTTTGTGGCGTATGCTTGGGAGTTTTTTGTTCACTGGTCTTTTCCCATGGTTTGAGTTATTGTTGGAGCAGCTGATTACCAGCCCTGAGCAATATTTTTGTTAAAGCAAACGCCAGCAGCCTGGGTTAGTGTCTTGGGGAAAAAAAAGTCAATCCACTTGTAAAGTTATGATGCCCAACGAGACATGACATGATCAGACATGAGAAATTACACGATAAATCAAACATCCGTCACCGTCTGTTTGCAGGTGTGGTGCGAAGCTAGCGAAAAGTAATTTTCCAAGAGTTCCAACCAAACCACACACAGTTGACACGATCAGGTTAACGGCCTCAGGTAGCAGCAGTTTACAGAAAAAGAGTAGACGGCCTGTTTGTGTAAGACTGTTGGTTATGGAGTGTGACCAAATAGACTCTTAACCACATTCCTTTCTCTCACTCTCGCTTTCCCTGCTTAAACTACTCATTCCCTTCCTTCCTATTACTCTGGCATCTACCTGCACTCATAGCAGTTTCTCAAAGCTGACCGACCGCACATACCTGAATAGCATCTCTGACTGTGCAGACCCATCTTGGCTTGGAACTGATATTTGAAAAGTTTTAGCAGCGTGGAGTTGAGCTTCCAAAAGATCAACAATAGATCACATCTATTTGATTTTCCACTTGTTTCTCTTCTACTACTAGGATCCACAGAGTTCCACAGTGTGATGTTCTGTGTCGATGCAGTTGTACAAGTCAATACTGAAATGCTCTGTTATGACTCCATGTCCTTCACGGTAGGGCAACTCTCTCAAATAAATGATGTAAGGTTTACGTTTTGTCATGGCAACCATGACAACTGAGGTTGCCTTGTGATCTGATCATAAATGATACAACTAATAGCTATTGAATGAAACATGGAACTTTTTTTTTTTTTTTTTTTTCTGCAAACAGGCTATCCGGATAGAGACATTGAATTGTACCATGAACATACATTCCGGCTCCACTCATGATGAAGATACCCATGTGGTATAGATTTGATGTATTTCTAATATAGTTAATTGGCTACTTTGGTATATATTTCGGAAATCATGGAACTCTTCCAATGATACCTGGCAAAATAATACACTACATTTAAACCACCTAATGTCTTTTCAAGGAGCGTTTTGAGGTGATCTCAAGCACGTAAGGGTATTTAGACTGAGGTAATATGTTTTGATTTTGTTAAAAATATGTAGGTCATTGTTACTTTTACATATAGACTAGCGAAGGGTACTGCATAATGTAACTGTACAATTAACTGTTGGTTTAACATTTTTACAACTTTTTGTTAGGATTTCTTGTGATTGTGTTTACACTGTCAATAAAATAATAATCCTCCAAGTGTCAGGAATCAGGAATCGGATGACTGCAACAATATGTATTCTGAGATGAGGACATGGTCCCATATGAGCTGTTGAAGATCAAACCGAGCGTGAGAATTGGTGTCTTAAGTGCCTTTGAAAGTGGAATGGTTGGTGCCAGATGGGCTTGGTCTGAATAGTTCAGAAACTGCTGATCTATTTTTCATTGAATGGTCACCAAAAATAGAAAATATCCACTGGATGGCAGTTCCGTGGGATAAAATGCTCGAGGTCAGAGAAGAATAGCCGAACTGGTTTGAGATGATAGAATGGTAAAAATTAATAACTCGTTGCAACCAAAGTGTGCAGAAGATCATCTCTCGTCAAACATTGAAGACCGATTTTGCAGTAACATGAAAGCTGCTGCTGGTGATACTACGATGTGTAAGATTTTTCACAATTTGAACCCTTCAGTGACATTGTCTTCTCATTGCGACACCATTTCAGAAACCTCAAACGGTCTGATGAAGGTGACAATGGTTTCTCACTACTCTCAAAGCATCAATAATCATCTAAATTCATTGGAGCGCCTCGGGGATATGGTGGAGCAGGACAGTTGGCTCATGTTACCAACAGATTAATGACTATGGATGGGATGAATGTTTCCAGCACCTTGGTGAACTTGTGCCACGAAGAATTCAGGCAGAACTCTGAAGCCAAAAGGAGATCCAAACCAGTACTCACAATGTGTACCTATTAAAGTGACTGGTGAGTTTATGTTCCCATTAATATTTTTAGGTGCCAACTGTGTGTTTCATCACGTCAGTAGCGATATGTTTGGTGAAACGTACAGTTGGCACCTAAAAATATTAATGAGGAGATTCTCAGTATATGGTGAACATTGTTGAGCAAATCTTTAACCCTGCAGCAATACACCCTGCTGCCATGATGCACTCCCTATTGGGATTCGTAGGAGCTTGATTTGATATAAGTTGTGTTAATGCAGGAAGATATCTAAAACATGCAGGGGAGGAGCCATCCAAGACCAGAATCAGAGACCACTTTTAGAGCCCGTTCAACCAATTATTTCAAGTGAAAATACAAAACTTAGAGTGTCGGTTTACATGACAATGGTGTTCAGAGCCACTAAAAAGAACATTTTTAGAAAACTGCACTCAAGGTGGGACTTTTTGAAAATAGACTGTCTCCATAATAAATCCTACTTTGCCTTTCAAGTGTCTGTGTATTTGCCTTTATTAAATTTATGGCGTATTGTTCTCTGCTCGTGTGTGTGATTTCTCTTCTACAATCAACAGCACCCACTAGTGGCCTGTCAAGTAAATCTCTATGGTTTTCAGCATTCCTGTCGTTCCCGTATAAACAGTCATTGTTTTTAAGTGTCGATGTGAAACCTCTCTGAAATGATGCGTCTCTACACACACACGTAAATGGCACCTAAACGTTTCGCAGTCAGACCTTTATTGTGACTGTCCTCTTTGATACAGCCACAATAATGTTAAGGCTGAAACTGATGACATTACAGACTTTATCATCCATGTCATCTGACTTTGTGCTTTCACAAGTTGACCCTCCAATATAATAAAGTTGTCTCGCAATGTACAATTTCACAATTGTTTTGTAAAGCAGCGCCGCTGATCATCTCGTAACGCCGTGTAATATTATGTCTTTGTACGCTCTCTGCTGCTCAGCGGTTGCATTTGATTCACTTGTTTTCCACATCACACCGTGCCAGCACTATGGTTAGCAGCGGAGCACTCTCAAGGGGCATGACTCTCTCTGGTTTTGGACCTGAAGCAGCCTTACTTTCATTTAATGAGGCCCGTCTTTTAAGAAAGAGAGACTGGGGGGAAAGAGTGAGAGAAACATATCCTTTGCTCTGTTCTGTCTGAACAGCTGCATCTGTGGTTTTCTCCTCTGATGCCGCTGCGGTTTTGGGAGTCGTGCCCTTAAGACAGTCTACCTCTGCTCGGATGTTTGAAAGCAGCTCATCTGAGGCTGAGAAACGACGACACCGGGTATCGTACATGTTGCTTTTTTCTTTTCGCCAGTATTTTGTTCTTTCTCAAGTGATTGATGGGAAGTGATTAACACGCAAAATCGCACTTATTAGGTAACTTACTGCAAGTTCCTGGTCGACCAAAACACAAATCAAATCATCAGCGATTGAGAAACCTGGAGAGATCTACCTTATGTAATTATTTAATCCCCCAAAGTGGATGTTGAGTATTATGAAATATAATTCCCAGAGTGTTACATGGCACCAGGCTTCACCACAGTAACCCAAACACCATGCAACATTTCGCCTCCAGCACGGCATTTGCCAGAACATCTCAGCCCAGGTCCAGACTCATGCAGGACAGCATGGAATAATCATCATAATGGGAGAGACGACAGGGATTGGAGGAGTCGAGAGAAGTAATAAAACTGACGTTGCAGCCAGGTTTTGTGGTTGGACTAAGGTATAAACATTGAAAACAAAGAGCAGTGAACGCACTTTATGAGGGTCAGGCTTGAAGCAGAACCCCGATTTACATCCTGATAAGGTGGGTAAATGTTATCCTGAAAGGTCAAGATCACATTTTAGCCTTGCTTGTTACCTCTCCTGTATGGTGTAGCTAATACACAAGCTTGTGAAGGCTTTATTTTCTGGATTTATCTAAAATTTGAAGTATTTGGTGTTTTTTTTTTTTTTTTTTTTTTTTTTTTTTAAACATTTCTTTCTGTGTGTACAGCTATCATGATCAAAGCATCTCCAGCAATGTGATTTAAGTCTGTCTGCTTGTTGTTCTCAGTCTCTGCTCTACCCTTTTCTCTCCTCTATCCCCTAAATCCATCCGGGACAGCAGAAAATCTCCATCTCTGATTCTGGTTCTGCAGTAAGTCTCAGCCTTTGACTCTGGTTCTGCAGAAGTCTTCCAGTTAAAATGGAGCGGTTTTTAATTTCTTTATTTCCTCTTACTCTTATGCTTTCTCTTGTGGAATTGTTGGTTTTTCTCTGTAAAGGTGCCTTGAAAGGACTGGGTTGTATTATTCCCTATAGAAATAATAATATTGAATTGAGGATAGCCTAAATCATTACGGTTGCTTGTGAGAAACACTTCAACACTAAACTTTGTTCTGAGCAGCAACCGAGCTCAATAACCATGCTGTTCATATGATAACATGAAGAAAGGAGAAAATTCTTGTGTGCGCAAACAATGACAGGATTATAAATCAAGTGGCTTAAAACCAGTGCGCTGCTGAGGAGGCTATTAATGTTGGAGGTAAGTCTACTGATGACGTTTTTGACAGTTATTAATACGAATCAGTACTTGTGACAAATTGTGTGTTTCTTTGTAAAGAAAAGTGAGATAATATAAATATACTAATTGCCATGACTGTACTATTGAAGATTACCACATTCGCTTTAAACTCTTCTGTGTTTGCGAGAGCAAACTGCTGTGTTAGGTATCTATTTATCCACCATCAACTCCAAGGCTATAAAATATGCCCACTGCTGCTCTCACTTTAAAACCCTCTTGTCATATAGAGTATATATATGGACTCAGTCCACACTTTGTGTTAGTTTTTAGAGAGATTACAGAGAAGAGGTTTTTAAAAAAGAGACAAACCAAGAAATCATAAATCACATTAAATGTTTGCTGCTTTTAATCTACACAAACTTACAGCCGGAGGCGGTAAAAAACACAGGTTGCTAGAAATCTAGAGATGGAAAAAGTTATAATAGCTTTTCTTCTTCCTGAATTTGTGTGCTGCAGATCATCTATCCCTTCATTCGCACTGCTTCTTCTAATTTACGGTTGCGGGCTACTGGAGCCGATGCCAGCTGGCTGTGTGCAAAACAGGATACATCGGAGGCAAATACATTCACATTCACACGCACATTCACACTTACAAGCAACTTAAAGTCACAGATGAACCTTACATGTATGTTAATGAATGGTGGGAGGAAACAGGGGAGAACATGCAAACTGCATCGAAAGATTCAATGCTCAAAATGTACTTGCTAGTTCTTGTTAGGCTATAATAATAGCCTGAGCAGGTTATTTACACTTGAAATAATATACTTGTTTAAAGAAGTACAATTATGCTCACATGCTTGTTATTTGCCTTTGAAGAAAGATACTCATGTATGAAGCTTAAAATCTCAAAAACATTCAAAGTGAACTTTCCCAAAAATGGTCAGAAGTTTCATAAGAGTGTCATCGAGTTGTTTTAAAGCAGGGGTGTCAAATACATTATAGGCCAGGGACCCCATTTAACTCAGGGTGCTGGAGCTGATCCAAACTGACTTAACTTATTCAACCAAATCCCGAACATAACAGCACATACTAAGACACATCCCACCATTTCAGTTTTGTTGGATTTGCATAAATGTATATCCTGCGGACCATTCAAGGTTTTTCATAAGACAGAAACCCAGAAGGAACTACGATCTCAATCGCGGTCTCAATCTCAGCACCGTGAATTATCCTAGGCAGGATATCATGAACACGCAATATGCAATAATGTTGTCGAGTCCTGTGATAATGGCAAGATTTCAGATAAATATAAAGCACTTAAATGTATGACGTTGTCTTGGCACTTTGAGGTCTCCTTTTTGCATTTCCCCTAATTTACACCATCCATGACTGCACTGGCTATATCTGTAGTTCCCATCAGCAGGGGTTCAGAAGCAGAGCAGATTGTTGACTTTGTTGGGTTTTTTGTGATTTTATTTTTATTCTTTTATGCTTCTGACTTCAATGCAATGTTTCACCAGATATATAGTATTTGAGACTCTCAATTAATTTTCTTAGAAAGATAATCTTGCAGTTACTTCAGATTTATTAGAATGATTTGCACTTTTCCTAACTGATTGACATTCTGTCATTTTGAATGAATACACAGTGCAGAAAACAGTACTTGGCAGTTCAGCTTTTTTTTTTTTTTAATATGTATATTGGACATGTTGATATCACATTAATAATATGTTTTCAATATACTGTGTTATTGTACTTTCTGCTGCTGATAGATATCAAGTAGACTCATCATCTTTATTGATATTTGGGGCTGTGGTTGTAGTCACACGTGATACAAAACTGAGGTTTTAACCTGCTAAAGGGCCGAACAGGTACCCAGCTGGTTCTAACATCAGCGGGTTTGCTCAATGCCTCGTCTCTTGTTTACCTTGATCTAAGAACAGACATACTGACCTTCCCTTTGGAATGAAAGCAGTCTCTTTTCTTTTTGACAATTAAAGTGGTTAATAAAAGTCTGAACTCCTGGCAGAACAGTGAACAAAATGCCCAGGGCCTTTTCAGAGTCGGTTGTCACAGCAACAGGCTGATTGATATGCTGTTGCAGATTGTTTGGGTCTTGAATGTTTCAACAGGATGAAATGCTGACAGCAGAATTCACATCGTGACCAATCCATGTGGACTCTTTTGAATTGTTTGACCACTGTGCAACACTAATTTGGATGAAGTATTGCTGAAAATGGATGGATGGTTACCCAGGATGCACCGATACTGAAACCGAGTACCGATACGAGTACTTATTAAATGCCATAAAGCCAGATTTATAGTCATGCACAAATAATATGCGAAGGCTTTGCATTGCTTCCGCACAGCCTCTGTGTTGACATTACGTGCACCTTCAAGAGTCTTGAAGGCTCGAGTATGCAACTACGTCTACCGTACGCATAGCACAGGACCCAGCATCTATCTACACACTGCGCTACACGTAATGTACACTGAGGCAGCAAGGGAGCGACACATGCACAACTTGTTAATGAGTGTGTCATCCATCCATCTTCTATACTGCTTGTCCTGTTAAGGGTTGGGATGTACTATGGGTGAGGGCAGGATACACCCAGGAGGAAACCCAAGTGAGTACCCCACATCGTATCATTGCTGGTGTGTGAGCGCTGAAACTCTTTGGCATGTAGCATGTAGCACAGCTCAGAGCTACTGTATTTACTGAGCAGTGAAACAAATGAGCGATATCAGGCTAGCTTCTGGCAATAAGTTGCTGGTGGTGTACTTCCGAATAAATTTACAGTCTTATTTTCGTCATTCTAAATAATATTAAAGACTCTATAAATGGCGGACCTCGCTTTCTTGCGGACTTGCTGACTCACAACCTCACATGATACAACCCAGATTGTAGGGGGATGTTTCATGAGCATAAGTACTCCTTGAAGAATCGGACCCAACCCCCGATACTGGTATCGGTGCATCCTTTAGTGATCACACTGTTGCACAAAGCATAAAATCAGGTTTGCTCTGTGAACTCTTGCTTTAGACACAAAAAGTTCCTCTCTCTTTAGTAGGACTACTCTGCAAGCTCAAACCCAAACCTGCTAAACTTAATCCCTGCAAGCAAAGACATGAAATCAGGGCAATTTTCTTAATTGGTCTAAAATTGGCAAATTAAGCATGCTCACCTCATTTTTGGATTTTTTTTTTTTGTGGCAGCAACCATAAATTAACACCAGTTTGCAACATTCTGTAAACCATGTAGCAGCAGAGCTAAAAGGTTATTTGTAATAGTGTTTGAAGAATGGAAGCATCAGAGATTTGTTCCCTCACTCTAATTAATCCAGCGATGTTTAATACACGTCAGTTTCACAAAGAAACAAAGAGCAAGTTCTTGGGATTTTGATTAGCATAACAATATACCATAGTAAGAAAATGTAAGAATTACAGTTACGATGATACGCACTGTGCAATGCATGTTGGAGACTGTGCGGTTGTTTGTGTATGCAGTATGAAATAGCCTACTCATATCTTTACTCGGTATCAGCAAGCAGCTAAAACTTACTGCTTATATTTTTACTTTGGAAAAGTGGTATTGTTGCATCTCTAATTATGAATGTTGACTTGAGTTTCAAGTGACATGTGCATGTGTGTGTATGTGTGTGTATTATGTCCATACAGTCAAAGACACAACGAGACAGAAAGAGACAGGCACTGGCAGACTAACAGACATACATCCGCACGTCCCCTCTGGGCTTTTAAGGACTATTACATCCCAAAGAAGATGGCTGTGTGATAAAGACGACAATATTCCCTCTAAAGAGAAAACAGGCATGTCATTTCCCCCTCGAGCAGAACAGCAGAGTGTATGAAGAGCAAGATTTATGCCGACTAAATGGAATCACCACTGTTTTTACTTGGCGCTGGCTTCTTTAAGGAGCATCCATTTGGAGCGGCTGAGACTTCGTATCAGGGCACTTCATCTGTGTGCACCACACGTCAAAAGCCCTCCAGCCAGTGTGTGTGTGTGTGTGTGTATGTGTGTGTGTGTTTGTTTGTTTTGATCCACAGA
>OMNM01049320.1:28990-48064 GCA_900302745.1 Parablennius parvicornis
GTGTGTAGTCACGCTGCAGGCATGAAAGTAGGCTTGCTACAAGGCGGCACTGAATGAGCAGATGGATGCAATCAACAGATGGTTGATATGGTGTTTCTTGTGCATGTGCCCTTAAGACATAGGGTTTGTGTGTCTATTGAGTTATGAGTGTGTGACTGTGTTATGATTATGTTTGTTTTTTCAAGCCCATTTACTAAAGTTTCCCACTTTTACGTGCAGTGAAAATGCCTTTAACAGCAAAGAGGCAGCAAAAACTCCACAAGGTGTATTTCAGCAGAGAAGCTCAGTCACAATTTAAGCAAAACTAATGGAAAAGATCGAGGGGGTTGTGGGGTTGGGGGGGGTGGTTCTGTGGCTCAGGCGGGCCATCTCATAATCATATGGTTGCAGTTTGATATCCATCTATGCTCAACAGAACAAGACTTGAAGTTTCACACACACACACATTAAACCTGAAACATTTCCTCAATGGTTGAAGACGTTAGTGACTTTGCAATAAAAAAAAAGTGTGCTCCAGGAGCTTTCTGTCATCAGATCAAATAAAAAATATGTAAACCATTTAGCATTACATAGTGATGCCCATTAAACAGGAGTAGTGATGTCCATTAAATTGGTAGTCACATTTACATTGTTTTCATCATTACTCAGTATAACAGATGGTAACATTAAATTTTCAGGCTTGAACTTTTGAAATTGACTTCAAATCAGCACAATAAAGGACAATAACCAACATCATGTATTATTCTGTAAACCAGTGGTCTTGAAAATATGGGAGGGGCCTCTCCCATGAAGTAAAAAAAAAAAATACAGACTTTTCCAGAATAATTTATCTTAGTTTGAAATTCAGAGTTAAAAATCCTGATTTAATTTGAAAAAAGGGTCCATAAATAACATAACTAGGGAAGCACCGATACCAACACCAGTATCGGATCCAATACTGCACCGAGTACTCGTACTCCGAAAAAGAACCCCAATACAACTCAGAGCAGGATCATCAGACCCAAGACCCGATATAAATATTAGTGCATCACTAAAAATTTCAAATCCTACTCGAGGCACAATTGCTCATCTTTTAAGCTTCTTCAGGAATGTTTCATTTCACAATGTCCAAAAGGAAACCAACAACATGCAATGGCCTCTACTGCAGTCTCAAGGCAGTGACGCATGACAGAGTTTGAAATGGTCGTAGCAATTTACAAACATAAAACAAGCATATTTTGGCCTATTTTGCAATTTGTCTACAAAAAAGCCATTTACCACATTGCAAGCACCAGCGTCGTCACAAATCCAAGCAAACTCTTCTTACCTTTCATGCCGAACTTGGATCGTCGTCCATACTTGTTGATGACGAGGGACAGAACAACCAGCATCACACAGGCAAACCCTGCCAGGCCCACTGCTGTGGAAACCTGGAAATGGAAGTGGAGGCGACTCCTTTACTAATATAAAGACCAAACTATGAGAATCCACAGTATTTTGAGCAAAGCAAACAGAGCTCCTCCAGGATGAATTATGGAAACTGCATTTCTAATCTGTTTTCTGCATGTTCTACTCTTACTGTTTCTCCATTTCCACTCCTAACTTACTGCCCACACAGACAATACCAAGGTTAGAGGCATGTACACACAGACTACAGAAGAAGAAAATCTACACATGAAACACCCTGGTCCTACCATGCTTTTTTTTTTTTTTTTTTTTCAACAATATATTTTTATTTTTTCTTTATTATTTACAAGTTGCATGCACTTTTGGTCGATAGTCATTTTCTAAGTAGTCACTCACCCCAAAGGTGTCTTCCCCGGGTTTCAGGGTCTCTGCGGTCGGAGTTACTAGAGAAAAAAATATAAGAAGCTTCTCTAAGACATAAGTTTTCACATGTACCAAATCACATCTTTCATACTCATGAAGGCTACCTGCTAAATGGATAGCATGCGTTATGTTTTGGTTTTCGCTCGCACTCAATCGTTAGAGCACACGTCAGTTATTTGCACAATCCTTTGGTAGATCAGACTCGCTGTCTTTACTTTTAGCAGCCACTTCGACATCGCACAGTCGGAAATTAATTTCCTCTCTGTGATGGAAAACAGTTCAGCCTCTGAGGCAGCCACACCGCCTGTGGCTTTATGCGTCACCCATGATTTAATTATATGTATTCACACAATACGTAACTACAAATAGTTGCTTTTTTTTTTTTTTTTAAATAAACAAATACACAATTAAGAGACTTGAGTCATACAACAGGACAGAAAACACATTGTACATGTTGACTCTGAAGTCATGCAGTCAAACAGGGTAAATCTTTGTGGCTTTCAGGTCAGTGATCTTTAGCAATTACTATTATCAAGGAGCGTGATTAATTTATTCATTCTGAGTGTATATAATGTGAATCATTCAATTCCAAACCTCTGAGGATTTAAAACAACTTGTTTTCAACAATCTTACACCATAATGGCATATACAAAAAGCACTTACTGTAATCATAATCTGGACTGGAATAGTCTGCTGGAAGAGAGAAAAGGTCCTGTAAGGTATGCAGTTCAGAGAGGTGGAAGGACAGCAGATTGAAAGCCCGAAACACAATAACAAGCTTTAAGGTCGTTTTGTAACTTGGATTTTTTTTTTTCATATATCCACTTGATTCTCCTTTGTGTACATTGTTTGCTTGTCAAAATTAGATTTGTACATGTGTAATGAAAGCAGACTGAAACTTATAGAATAACTCTAAATCCTTCCGTCCCACTGCAATTGGCATTTCAAACAAACCTGCCATGTGTCCAATTTCAAATGTTATCCCAATTTTCATAACAAACATCTTATAAACTAAGTAATGCTTTTCTAAATAATATTTTAAATTACTGTTCGGTGCTATTTCAAATGCTTTTTTTTTTTTTTACACTCGAATCCATTGTGTTTTACACGACAACGCTGCTCGGAGCAACTTAAAACATAACTTTCTGAAAACAGTTTCCAATAAGAAAGTTTTCCAAATGTTCCGGCTCCGTCCCGAGTTGACTGCGGAGACGACAGCTACTATGCATGTGCACCACAGTCATATTAAATAGTCCTTCTGTCCTTCTAGTAGATGACACTGACAATGTTTGCCTCAAGAGAGTTAGACTCCCAGTCCATGTTCTCTCGGGACTTGGTGGTTTTATGGTTGAGAGTCAACCGTGGTATCCATTCATCGAAAAAGCAAAAACGATGCGTTTTGTATTTGAAACATATTGTAAACCGGGCCTGAGCCGCTGACTGAAAAAGATAGATTCAGTCACATTTTCAGGTTTGCACCAACACAATGCTGAACTGTTGGATTAGGCTTAACTGCTTACTAGGTTATTTTTACCATCAACTACATCTAAAAAAACGTTTTTTTTTTTTAATCATTTCTCCCAAACAGGTCCAATTTATGCATTGTCTCTGTGGTAATGCACACCCACTAACCCAAACATTATATTTGTAATGGCTTACCATCAAAGGGCTTGTCAAGAAAGTGTCCATACACAGTGCTGGTGGCCACACCCAGGTAGTTGGTGGCTTCTAAAGTGTAGTTGCCATTGTTATGGTGTGTTGGGTTTTTAAAGGTGAGGCAGCCCTCGATGTCGTCCTGGTACGTGTCGATGTCAGGACGCACATAGTCAGTGTGGAAAAGCTCCTAAATGAGAAGTGAAACAAACAAACAAAGCAACAAAACAAACAGTGACCGTGTGAATATTTGAGTGAATTCAACATCCAGATTTGACCTGCAAAACATTATCAGACATTTATGTTATCAAACCGTTCAAACAGAGAAAAACACGCATGTACGGTATCTAGATCTGGGCAACTGTTGACTGATTTCACTTTCAAGGTTCCTACTTTCTGTGTGTGTGTGTGTGTGTGTGTGTGTGTGTGTGTGTGTGTGTGTGTGTGTGTCTGTGTGGGCAAGATCAATCTAAACGGTTTCAAACGTACCTTGTTTTGGTAGAACCATTTGATGGTGGGGTGTGGTGAGCCACGGACAGTAAACTCAATGCACGTGTCATGACGGCGTTCTGGCTCTCTCAGCTTCACAATGACGGGAGGATCTGAAGGGCCAAACACACCAGAAAGTAGGTCACCTCTATTCTCTTTGGATTCAAAACAGACCCTGTGTCCACTGTGTCTCATCACGCTTCTGTTGTATGGCTTTTTACTGGATGCAAATATACACACTTGTCAAACAAGGCACAACTAGAGCAGTATCTTCTATAAGATATGTCACACCGCAGTTAAAAAACCTGGAAACGTGAAAAATCAGCAAAAACCTGTGGCGAGATGCCTTAAAGATGGAGATAAATGCGTAAATACACCAATACCACTATTTTAAAGGTTGAGTTCAAGTACTAATATTAGCCGAATTATGTTCATTTTTATCGATGTTAAACATATCCTGCACACCTGGGATTCCTCCAGAGACCACCAGACGGTGGGAGGCATGGCTGGCCTTACAGATTCGGACAGATCTGTCAGGCCGGCCACCTTATGAAGATCAACACTTCATCTCACGTCAGATGAAGCTCTGAGGGAGGCTGCAGATGCAGCCGAAACATGTCAGCCAGGTAAAAGCATTCCTGCTTCACTTGTCGTTAAAAAAGAATCTATGATGAAAGTACTAACATTGCAGATACCAAACACCTGTGTCCGAGTTGTGGAAAATTCACAATAGTATAATAAAAACTTTGGCGCCCCATTGCAACAACATGAAAGAGACCACTATGAATTGCACTGTTGCTAAAAGTTGCCTCTACATACAAACAAATAAGTCCTCCCCATAAAAAGGAGACAGCCTTAACGTAACAGCATCTTCCTGACCGTTTTCCTGAATTGTGTACTCACAGTATTACTCCATCGATTTGTGAGTGTTGCTCTTATTGTGTTTCTGTTAAATAACTGTTAAACACTGTGTGCATGCAAACACTATCTGTGGTTTGCAGCAGTGTGATCGTCTTACACCACTGAACTGTAGGAAACTCGAACCACCGTTGACAACCCGCTCATGGAAGCGCCACAGAAGGAATGTGTCTCCTCACATTCTGTAGTAAATTGTGCATTGATTTATTATAACAGTAATCAGATCTTAGTGTCGTCTGAAAGCAGCCTGGTGGTCGTTGATACCTCTTCCAGCGCGGTGCCCCAAGAAATATCAAATAAATAAATAAAAAATACATGTATTAATTACTCATACTAATTATAATCAATGATCATGCCTACTTCAATTAGAGCCCCAACAAAACAAAGGGTGTTTAAACACCCAGGAGAGGTCTGGTTATTTTCTTCTGCCTTCTGTCTCAGTGTCTCAGAGTTCACAGTCTGAGCTGTAGTGAGTGAAACCTCATGGCGCTCGAAGCCATGGAGCACGCAACTTTATGAGAACGACAGCCGTGGGGGAAGATGAAATATATTGTTCTCTGTATGTATTGTTCTCTGTGAGCATGTGTGTGTGGGTTCATTAAACAAAAACAACCAACAGTACCAACTTGTCACCTGGAGAGATTTCAATACTTTGTGTTAGACACCAATTGTATAACTTTTTTGTGTATATTCACGGTACAATCCAACAACCTAAGTGTGTGAGTGCGTGCGTGTGTGTGTACTTACAGTGAACAGTTAGCTGAACAGAAGCGTTGGTTATGCCCACTATGTTGTTGGCAGTGCAGGTCAGCAGGAAGTTGTTGTCTCCTCTGCTGACATTTGCCAGGGTGAGGTTGATGGAGTGGATGGTGGTGTTCTCGAAGACTTTGGACTGGAAAGACAGCATGAATGTGAGGCATCTCCAGCATCAACAAACAGAACATTAGTTCAGCAGCGCTATTCAACTGCTCATTAACACAAAATGTGTTATCAGCTCATCTTATGAAAGTAACCCGATAGATTAAAACTGGTGGCTGTCACCAAGAAAACAGGTTTTGTGTCTTGTTTCTCCTATAAAACTAAACTCGAAAGTGTGAGTGTGCATGCGTGGAACTCTTTACGTATTGAGCCGTGATGGAGCGCATGCCGCTGACCAGCCAGTCCACCTCGGGCAGTGGGGATCCAGAGCCGTTGCAGACTGCTGTTACTCGGTCTCCTTCCACCACCGTCAGGTTGCTGTGGCTGACGCTGATCTCTGGCAAGTCTGTGAGAGAATCACACAAGATTCAACTGCATGGAGATAGATGGATAGACGCTACACACCGCCATACGTGGACTGTGGGCTGATGCAGAAGCTGTGCTGTAGTTCGCGGCAACGTATAGCCTTCACTTATCGTTTGCGTATCAAGTATGATAAGTACTTCTATCAGTACCAGGTATCGGCAAGTAGCTAAAAAAAGTGCATCAGGGCATCCCCTTCACACAAAAATACATACAGACATATCCACACACGTCAAAGTAAAACTGTAACTTAATTGGGTGGATTATTTGGTATATCCTAAAGTTTATTTGTAATTATCTGAGTCAGTATATCACTTATTTGTAGTCCAGTGTCAATATCGTCAATATGTGGCTCACCAAGACATCATCAATCTCAGTAAACCCAGGCCCTGTCATGTTAACACCTTCAATGTTGTTTTTTTTTAAATCTTACCACAGTTGCTGATGTTCATATCCTGCAGCAGTGTCTCGTTGACGCCATCCGTACAGTACAGCTGCTGGTTGCTCAGCCCCACTTCTCCTCTCTGTTGCCATAGTTGCAGCCAGCGAATCTCGCAGCCACATTTAAACACCACCTCCTCTAAATGCCTGGAAAGAGAAACACGAGTTGTGACTCCATGAGCAGGTGTCATTTATGACATATTGACCTGTAAATTGAATGCGAGGTAAACATAAACATGTCTGCCACGTCCTAACTACCAAAAGCACATCAGCACGGGGTCTGATGTGGGTTGAAAATACTATAACCCAAACGTAGGCTACAGTCCTGGGCTGCATGTAAATACATAGTTTTGCAATTACGCACTCAAACCTAGGTTGTCTGTCATTTGATGATGCTAGTTATTTTGATATGACAAAATAAGTTAGCCTTGAATGTTGAACCTCATAGTAAGGAATCAGAATAAACAGCACATAAAATGTTCTAGTCGACTTGTTTTATATTCGAATAGGGAGTCCATAAATTACTTTGCACCAGGAAGAATAGATAATTGTGGTGACTTTTGTTTAATAGTATTATAACATTGTAAGAAGACAGCTTCACTGCAACATAACTCCCTTTTGCACAGACTGGCTTTAGGTGCAATCCCACAGTAGCTTTGCAAGTAAATCTTTGGATTTTTACATTTTTCTTTTCACTCCCTTTCAACATTTCATCCCTCCTTATCTCTCTTTAATTACTTCTTGATTGTTTCCAGTTGTGCCTCGATGTTTCTACACTCCCTGTTTGGAAATCTGTGTCATCCGCCGGTCTTGTCATTCAACAGTTTGTCTCTCTGTGTCATGAATCTTTGTAGTATGTGTAGTATGTGTGGGGTTTTCAATTTTTGATGGATGGATTTATTCATTAAACAAAAACAAAAAAACAATACATTATAAACATTAACAATTGTGAGCACACAGACTTTCATATTTACAAATGACAAAGTTGGATTGTTATTGCAGTGACTCCCAACTGTAAAAACTACCAAGTCCCAGAAGAATATGGACTGGGAGTTGTGACACTCTGAAGTTCTGAGTTGTGGCCTGATCCCTCATTTGACCTTTTCCTCAACTCTCAATTTTAAATACATTCAAGTGACATAAGGGCTTTAGGGCACCTACCATCTGCCAACACGACACATACAACCACGAACCAGACGGGAGGCTCAAAATGAGGGAGGGTAGGCAATATTCCTATTTATAATTGTATTGATATCTCTTTGGTATTGCTTTGTCACTCTTAGTTGTCAAACTGAATATTGTAGTGCCTATAACTATACATTTTCTATTAGTGTGTTGCTGTTTGGATGTTTTCCAACTGTCGTGTGACACATGGGTGTTGTTTCTGTCATTCAGTCTGATCATGAATCCAAGACAAAAACACTAACAGCTACAAAATGCAAATTTGTCCTGGTAGCATGCAGTCACCATCACTCATACTTTGCTATTTCCACATGACAAAATATCTGGGATTAAAGCTGGCCAAGAAATAGCTCATAAGAAATAAGATCCCTACTCCACAGAGCAAGAGGAAGAGTGAAGTTGTGTGACGCATACAGTTACAGTCAATGAGCATTAACAGCAATTATTTTCTGAGTGGAAGCGACAATCCAAATCCATCGGGGAGTGTTGCATAAAATGAGTCACTGCACGGGGGTGGAAAAAGTTGAGAGTCATTAAAAATGACAGCTCAGATCTTCACATATGAATAGAACTAAAGTGTTGCTCTCAAACTGGTGATTCATAAAAACAGTACACCTGTCTGTGTGTAGGCTCAGTCACATCGGGAGATGTTTTCACCTCCAGGTGAATCTCACTTTATCTGGCGACAAGCAGAAAATTATATTTCTACTCCTACAACAACAATCTACTTAATAATCTGAATCCACCTGGCCATGGAAGTTTTGTAAATCAGTTTATGGTACAGATGGCTTCTCTCTCAGAAAAGTAGCTTAAGTAACCTCTTTTTTTCAGTTAGGTTGTAGGAGATAATCCATGTATTGTTTAAAGGAGGGGCTTGAGGGGTCTTTATGGGACCTTCATGAGTGTGTGTGCTCACGTGTGTGTATGGAGTGACAAAGGAGGAAAATTCAGTTCAGCTGCATTGAGGGAAGCACTGCCTGAACATATTTTTTTCCCCTTCCATTTTCAAAACGTTTTTTTTTTTCTCTTTTCATGTAAATACTTTATCTTGATTTACATGTATTTTGCACTTTCAGGAGCGAGCACTATAAAAGTGCACCAGCAGATGATCTGTGACTATGTCTATTGTGTTGTTTGGTTTGAAAGGGCTAAAGCGGGACACTGTCACAGATTGCCTCACTGTGCACTGTCCTTTTCCTGAACCACAATGACGGATACACCTACCACATCAAGTCCCGACTCTGTATTCTGCATGGGAGTCCTGTGTCGAACCAAATCAGCATGAGCTGAGGGATACCATTTTGATAAAGGACAAGTACATGTACGGGTATTAACCCTTAGCTACTTGCTGATACCGAGTACCGATAAGAGTAAATTCATCTGTAATAACAATCCAACTTGGTCATCTTTCCATATCAATGTCTGTGTACTCACCATTATTAATGTTTATATTGCTTCAATAATCTTTTTGTCGTTGTTGTAGTTGTTGTTGTTCCTGTTGTTGTTGTTGTTAGCTGACGTTTAAAGCATTTGCCTGTATCCAGATGTGCATTGGTTGTACTGGCTGCTGGGATGTAAAGCAGGAAAAATTTCAACTTACAATTCTGTAAGCTGCAGATGCTCAAAGATCCGCCAGGAAAGCGTGGCAAGCATGGGGTTCTTGGACAAGTTTCTGAAAGAAAGAACGATAGATGAAGAGAGCTAAAAGTCATTAAACACAAGAAAGACATCACAACACCCTCTAATCACATTACATGTTTGTATCACAGTTGGTACTGATGTCATTTTCTGCAGCAGCAAAGCCTTATTACTCTCATTTTTATCCGTTTGCTCCTCTTCTAACCCTTTTTTCAACTGCTCTTTTAACAGTGAGTCAACAAAGAAGAGATCTTGAATATGCCCAATGCATAAAGAAAACAATCTGAGCTGAGACGTCTTTGAATACAAACCTTTCCTTGATATTGTTAACTGATTATAACTTGTTTTGAATTTGAAATATCCTAAAATAGAAATGCTACAAATTATATCTTCTAGTGCTGTTTTGAATGATACTGACTTGTTTAACAAGGTATTGAGGAGAAAATAAAGTTGTAATAATAGAAGAAAATACAGTTTTATCATTTCTAAAACATGACACATTTAGATGTTGATTCCTCATTGATAACAAGACTCTCAAAATAACACCATGTGAAAAGAATTCAAAATAACATCACCATGGCATCAAAATAATAAAAATTGTACCAGATATTTTATCAAACTTGTTTTTGGCACATTTGAAATGTTTTTTCTGGATTTTTAAGATTAATACTTGAGACAGGAAAGATGACGTTGATTTTTTCACTCACTCACACAGTGCATCTACTGACTACTTATCGCGAGTTAGCACAGTATGCTAACTGTGCAAATTGAAGTCAATTGGAAGCAGTCGCTTCCACCAGTGACCGTGCAAAAGCAAACAGTAAAACTATCCCAATCTCTGTGTGTGTACTCTCGTCTGAAATATACATTTATCAAGACTATTTCAGATAAAAAAGGGTTTTGTTTGGGGAAGTTATTTGGTAGGAATTTTAACCCAACTACAGCCACCAAATGATTCTCCACAGCTATAAAGGCCAGTGATGAATATGGGCTAAATGGTTAACTATTTTTGTTGACAAGTTCCCAGCTAAAGGGAAATTCTGACCAGAGTCACTTGGCATTAATGATTTATTCAAAATTGTAATTGTTGTCCAATATTTGTACAAACATCAATCTATAGATTTCAATGTTTTTCACTGAAAGAAGAGAAAGGAAAGCAGTCACACTGACTGCTGCCCTTTTCAGCTGAGAAGTTGGAGCTGAAGACAGAGGAGGACAGAAATAGAAAGCAGAGTGAGCAAAAGAAGACAAACAAACAAAAAGGTTTGAGACTGGCAGCAGGGGTGAGAAAGACTCAAAAGAAGAACAGGAGCAATGCATTTTGTTCTTTTCCAGTTAGCTTCCAGTCTGAACACTAAGATCTGGGAAGGTAATGAATAAATATTCACGTCTCAATAATTAATCCACTAAGCAACATCTTTAAATCAGAACTGATTTTCGATAGATCTATCAATAGACTTCCATATGATTTTGGAGTTTGTTTGTTTTTTATGCTCAGTCTCAGACCCAGACTGACTTTATTTACACTTGGAATGACTCCCTCAGGTAAATTCAAACTGCTAAAATGCTACGATTGTCGACAATTGTGTGTTCTTACAATCCAACACTAGGATTATCCTTAACATTAACTGTAGTGTCTGTGCTGGCAACTGTGTGTTTAGCATTGAGGTGATACGAAAGACTTGGATTACTTTTGTAATATGTAAATTATTTGTTGTGTATTGTACACCAAACCGAGCTCTCGTTCTTGTTGTTTTCACTGAAACATTGCATCTATGAGCAAGCCAAGCAGCATCCTTTCAACTTTTTCAAGCTCATATTCTTAGTCACTTTCCAAATAAGGGTTTATTGTCTGATGCATTTTATGCATCTATATGTAGAATTCACCGGCACACGCCAGAAAGAAGGACGGGGAAATGTCGTGCAAACGTTTTTACAAAAACTCATGGATCTTAAGTGAAGCACAGGGCGCACACAAAAATACGCCACTCCGGACAATCTTGAGCCAATCTGACGATCTTATGCCAGTTTGACGCAGTTGCTGTTCCGCTGATCGTTCACACCTCAATTTGGCACGGCCCTGTTTTCTAGAGAGTTCTCGTCTTGTCACACAGCCATGGGGTTTCCTGGGCGTGTACACGATCCACTTCCACTTCCTTCCGTGTTTATGGCGTGCCATTCTTTCCTGGATGGTAATCTCACGTAGATTTTCTTTACGGATTACCAATCCCAAGGATGGAGAGCAGGCAGGACCGTATTGGTGATGTTTGCGGTCACCCTCCAGGTCTCAACAGCTTTATTGTCGCTATTAAAGATTTTCATTTTGGTCTCAAGGCTGACGTTTCTGGACCTCCATAGTGTTTTAACAACAGAAAAGCAGATCTGGTTTTACCAGTTATTGCTGGTACGTCTTTGGTAGAAATTACTACATCGGTAAAGGACATCTTCAAGGGCTTTGACATGCAAACTGCCACTTCATTCATGTATACAAGCGGTTACTGTCAGTTTTAATGTCAGCTGGAACAACGCTGGAACAAAACAAGCCTGCCTGGCATGATCCCTGGGTATCGCTCTCTCTGTCCACTCACCTCTCGCCACACTCTACCTCCTTCAAACACAAATGTTGTTATATAATCCCCTGGTTGCAGGTTTCCTAAGTGTACCGTAGTTGTCTTAGAGTCCATATGACTGGAAGGATAAGTGATATCTCCAAACTGCCCACAGATGTGACTGTGTGTCTGCTTGTGTTTGCACTGTGATAGACTGGCGACTTGTTCAGGATGTCCCCTACTTTTCTCACAATATCAGTAGAAATTAGTTCCAGTACATCGTGATCCGACGTCGGAAGAAGAGGAAATATAGAATAGATGCTCCTGCTCCCTGACTGTCCCCATTGGTAATGCATTCAGTCAGAGTCACTCTCATTTCAATCACCGAAGAGATAACTTTCAAACTATGTGAAACATTTTGGGTTGATTTCAACACTGATCATAATCTGCAGAGGTACACTACATGTGGGAGTTACACTGCAAAGGTCATATAAATCAAATAGCATCCATCACAGCCATGCTTAGCCCAAATGGGATGATACTGGCAACGTGGGGAGCAAAGAAGCCCAGGCACTTCTGTCCTTCACATTTTCTTCCAGCCTTTCTGGAGGGAGGCCAAGCAGCTCCCAAGCAAAATAAGAGGTGGGAGATAAAATCTCTCCTTCAGGTCCGGGGCCAAACCCATGGCCTCTTCCCAGTTGGCAGGTAGACCTTGAATGAGAGGCAATCAGTAGGCATCCAGATGCCTGCAACACTTCAACTGGCTCATCTCAATGTGAAGCAGTTGCAGCTCCACTTCAGGCCTCTTTGAGTTTTTTATAAAGACAGATTTCTTTGAAAATATACAGTATATTATGACTAGGGATGACAGATATCAAGACCAGAATGTAATCACCCTCAAAAAAAGACCCTTGATACAACTCGGTGAGTACTACGTGACGTCATGCATCAGCAACATCACCCACAGTTACGCAAGAGAGCATGAGCGATTTCCACAAAGATTCTTTAATATTGATGGCAATGACAAGCATAATTTATTGTTGTTAGTATATAAATAATGGTGTGATTTATAATATATGAAAACAAGTAGTCGTGCCCTAAGGTTAACTCAGATGACAAAGCTCTTTCACTGTCAGTTATCTTTTTCAACTATTCAGTTAATCACACCATTCTTGTGAATTAAATGTGATTAATCATACTGCATAATGCATGCACACATAATTTATCTCACGTAGGCGAGTTTATTCCGTTACATAGAGTGGACATGTTGATATTGCAGTAGCAATATATTTGTGATATATTGTGCAGCCCCAGTTATCACGATTTGTAGTTAACACGCTTCCTTTCAGACTCATGAAATCCAGTATCTGAGAGTCATGAAGGCAACAAAAGTGAGACTCACTTTGATATCAGTGCGGGCTCATTACTGTATTTCCACGCTTCAAGCAGCACGTTTGATTTTAACTAAGTTGCTTTAGGAAAGTTAATCAGTAAACAGAATTGGTCGTCTGCTATAAGGATAATGGATTGATCGTTGAAGCGTGGCGCATGGGGCTTTGATTCATTCTGCCAAGAAAAAATAATTACAATATCTCTCTGCTTACATTCACTGCTGCCTATTGAAGCTGCTCTTAATGCACTGAAACAGAAAATATTCTGCATCCATTTCAATGTAACAAAAGGTTAAATGAAGAGCATGCTGCTGAGCGTAAACTAACTGAAAAAAATAATGAAATTAACTGCTATCTAATAAATCTAAAACTATCTGAATATATTGCAAGAACTGACCAGCAAGAGTTACAGAAACGTATTTTCAGCAGATTGTATCAGTGTGTTTACAGGTCTCATCCAGAACGCTGCCACTTTCGTGTAAGAGGACTGACTTCGAAATCTTACTAGTCTATAAAGCTGTGAATGATCTTGGGCCTAAATACATCTCAGATTTATTTGTCGAATATGAAACATTCAGAGTTCTTAGATGCTCAGGCGGAGGTTTACTGAATGTTCCCAGAAACAAGGTAAAACAGCTTTTAGGTCTTGTTTACTTGACAATGGTGCTGGGAGCTACTGAAGATGCAACTTTTTGAAAACGGCTTCACGTTCTGGAAACAATCAAGCTCCATCTCCTTGTAGATGACAGAAGCACTGCTACTACACATGAGCACCGCCACCGTCGTGAATAGAGCTTAGTAGATGGGACAATAACAAAAATGGTAGCGTCCGAAGTGTCATGACTCCCCGTCAATATTCTCTTGGGACTTGGTAGTTTTATAGTTGAGGCACCCAGGATAGCATCAACATCTGTTTCCAAAAATGTTGCATAATCTCCATTGTTACTGTTTATAGTGTGTTGTTCCCTGCAAGCATGTGTGTGTGGTCTCACTACAAAAAAAAATGGTGCCATAATGTCGCCTGACATGCTAATAACTACATTGTTTTTAGAGTTTCGGTCATTGCCGAGTATCGCACACACGTGCATGTACGCACAAATCTGAGTCTCACTGATGAAACGAGAGCCTTTCGACTGTGCAGCTCCATCACATCGCCGTGTGATCTGAGCCAGACATCTCCCAGTCTGATCCTTCAGGAGAACCAACATCACAGAAAACACATTCACGGCTTTCATTTGAGAGTCGCACTGCAACAGTAGGGAAATACCAATAACTGAAATGCTAAATGATCTCTGAGAGTCACAAGTCACAAGAAAACTGACAGAAGTGCATCTGCAATAGTTTACACATAGTGACAGAGAAAGACTTGTGATGGCTGTAAAATGTACGCAGATAATCTGGCTTCAAGTCAGGAGGCACCGACACCCATGTCCATAATATATCCAATGCTGCGTGAAGTACTTGCATTCAAACAAGCTCAATGATAAAACCTTGCGATTATTACAGGACATCACGTGTCAGTATTGTCACCCGTGCGTACCCGCGAGAGCACAAGCAATGTCCGTGGTTCGATTTTCTCAAACATAAATGAGAATGCCAAAACTAAAGTATTATAATAATAAAATATTATTATTACAAAAACAACCGACAGCACTCACTGGTGGCCAAACTACATTGTTTTCAGTGTTGCCATGTAAATGAACATCATTTTCAAAACACTGTCATGAAAACAAAAAACTATTCCAAAAGAAAAACAGAAAACGATGCATTTTCACTTGAGTCATGATTCAGCAAATGTATTGATGAGGCACCAATAAGGCAATAAAGAAGTAGATCTATACAAGGACTGAACTCATACATAAACTGTTCCTATAAAATGTTTAGTCTGGAATAAGGTGACAAGACGCTGCCGAAAAAAAGGCCACAAACCAAACAATTCTAAATGAGCAAACATTGTGAAGCTCAGGTTTATAAAATAACCTTAAAACAATGGAAAGCAGACTGTTACTGCTGCTGTGAAATGAACCTCTATTCTGTGGTAGTCTCTCTGGTGTGGTCACATATTCCTTACATTTCATCTCAAGCTGCAATCAAAGCCCTTCCTCTCCTCTTTGCTGATGTAACGGTGCTTATTATTTGAGCTGCTGAGATCATGGCCCTCATCACTATTCCACTCAGGACAATGAGAGAAAAGAGAGAGCAAAGAGTGTACTCATTCCATATAAATGATTAGCCTGCAGTGAAGCATTAGACCCTGACATAAATAGGAGCTGTGCTCTGTACTACTGCTTAGAAATGACTCCATGTTGTTTCTTTCTTTCCCTCTTTGGAATTGGAAAAACAAAAAACAAAACAAAAAACAAATAGGGATTATCAGAAGTTTTCCTGCTGTTTATCACTGTAGCAGCCAATGGTGCAGCTGGTGTCTGAAGCGCAACAGTTTCCTCAAATCTTTCTTGAAATTAATAGGTTTTTGTCCACTAAAGGAAAAACTTGCTGCCCAAAACAGATGATGTCCTCAGCCTTCTACAGACTCTCAGGCTGATATAGGTGTGCATAGCGTCGATGCAGACACTGTGCAGAGGTGGATTGTGCCTTTGCGTATATCATTTGCATATGGAGTATAAATGAGGCTTAAGTCGTCGTATCGCTACTCAATATCAGCATGTGAACGTGTGTTGACACAAAAGCATTTGAGTTTTCTTGGTCAATAGAACCGCGTTGTTGATAAGCTCTGAAAGGACCGACTTGCAACGTGGCAATATAAAAGCACAACCCTGGAACTGTCTGACAACACTGAAATATTCATGGCGGCGATGAGAGGTCCTGACAGAATCGCTTAAAACACGGTGCAAGGCATTGGAGCCGCTGGCACTGTCACATGTTTTAATCATGAAAATAAAGATCCGGGCTACCGGTGACCTGCGGGACACTGCTGTTGTGTCTGCTCCTATTGCAGACAAGAATGATGATATCGTAAAGAAATCCACGTCTCCGCTACGCCACAACTGTGTGGTAGTTAACCAACCTGAGCAGAAAGACAACTTGTATCCCCACGTGATACAAGTGGTGTTTTTTTTTTTTTCACACGTGATCAATGAGATAAAGGGAGCTCTTTGGAACAATGTTCTTTATTGCAATTTTGGATATCTAGTTCAAGTTCAAAACAGGAGTTGATATTAAAAAAAAAGTCACTCGCTTGCCCTGTCACTTTACTGCATGTTGCATCACGAAACTAAAAGAGTCCCACTTCGGAGTCATGAAACTCTGGAGGCCGCCATTGATATTAGTGCCTATCTACTCACGCATTTACAGAGGAATTATTTAATACTATTATACTACATATAAAGACTTCAATCTGATCAGATTGCCTCAATCAGACTGAAATTGGAACGGCTTGGCGGTGGTATAACCCTGTTTGCAATCCGATCCCGGTGTAAAACCACATGACATCACCTGTTGCGGGACCTTTGTGCCATGTGCAACATGTCAGTGACAGAATGTCACAATCAACCAATTGTACACAAAGGAAACGTCACTATTTCTATCTTTATCACTGTCAAACTATGTAGTATTATTCTAAAAAGTAGGACTAAACTGAAGTCAGTAAATTAAGGAAATTTAATAAATTATATATCGGTTATGAAATTCATACATTTCTAATGAATAAAAAACAGGTGTACTTTCAAATATTCAAGCTTCTTTACAAGACACAAATAGGTGCTGCATCTTGTTAGGAGTTGTTATAATGGTGCTTTGTGAAGTGTGCAATTTAAAGGAGTAAACAAGTCACCTGTTATGGAGACAATAGTAGGTGAGCCTCCTACTGTGACAAGTAGATTTTCTTGAGGTGGTACACGCTGCAAAATGTTTGAGAAACGCCACATTCTGGGATTCACCCTCCGTCTTAATCACATGACATTCTTGAAATGGATCACTTTATTAAATGTTGATCTCCCGATCTCAAACAGTTCAATCAGATTCATGAAGAATCTAACAGGTAAACACAGTTAGTCTCATTGGTTTATTCCCTTTACTTGGATGCTATCATCAGTCTTGCCTTAAACTTTAGAAGCATAAATCTTGAACGTTGTGATGAAGTCTTGATAAATTCAATTAAAAAGCTAAGTAGGTGACGCATTGTTTACACAAGATCAATCTCATTAGGATTAGTGTGATTTCAATTTCATTCAAGGAACAGAGGCTTTTTTTTTTTTTTTTGAGAAGTGTGTAGAGGACTGAGAGTCCAGGTTTCCTAGCAACACAAAGACAAAGACTCACACACACACACACACACACACACACAGAAACAAACAGCAGATGGCTGTGTCTGTGTGGAGCCAGCTGTAGTACTGATTGGCCGCAGTTTTCTGCTACCGTTACCATGGAAAATGATACAAAGTGTCAAGATGTAGGAGGGAAAAGGCTATCGATTTCTGCCATCAGATGTGTGTGCGCCCACCTGTATAAACACTGAAGTGTTTCCCCCCGACAGTTCGTAACCTTTCGCACTATCTGGAAATACATGCAACAGCTTCCAAAAATACACGCTTTGTTCATAAGTTTCTGTTTCTCACATGATCTTACACGCTCTGCATCGTCACAGTTTGGACTTTGGTCTTTTCACTCTCTTGGTTCGCCTGCTTTTAGAAATCCAGTTTTAGCCCTCCTGGGACTCATTAAAATTTCTGTAAGCATTATATATTGACTCCTGCTACACTATGAATGCCATGCTGCACTATAAGGTCCCGTTTACATGAAGTGTCACACTATTAAGACCATGAGATACACACAGACTAGCTTTTGCTAATGGGTGAAAGCTTACGTATATAGTCTCACTTGTGAATAGATCTTGTGGATTTGATATATAAAATCAAACTTAGAGAATATCTGTTGTTGGAAGTCATTTCCTGTGTGAAGTGGTGCTCCGTTACAGCTTCTATACTCTACTGAAAGAGCAGATTGGATACGGATTTATAATCCACCTCACCTTGACCGAGCCTTACGTACTCCTTGACAAATGTTACTATGACCTGTATGATGGTGCAGATGGACATAAACACAAACCTGACGACGTAAGTGTAACTCCCATCATGCATGCGGGTACAGTTGGTGGGTGCAGTCATTATTTGGGCCAACCTTCACACAGTGGCCGAGGTTGAAAGACTCATATCAGATAATGTCCGCATTATAGCAAATGCTCTTTACACTCCATGCTTGTACTGCCGTTGAATTAAGATTAGGATTAGCTGCATGACCTTCACCTGGAGGGTCAATCTCACTCATTGTGAAATATTGTGTTGATGATAAGTATTCATTAGGCGTGCACCAATACTGTGCAGCGTGCTCGTAAAAGATCCCTAATTCAACCTAGCAAATACTCCGTCGCGTCATGCCGTCTTTATCATTAATGACAAAAGTAAGACAAACTGTAAACTAAGTGCTGCCAAAATATCAACAGGAGAAAGATAGTTCTTACGACACCAGCAACTGCACGCACGTGGTTTGTCGTTTCATTACAAAAACAACCAAAGTCGCCAACTTGTGGCCTGGCATGGTATCTACGTTGTTTTCATTGTTGCTGTGTGAGCTGACATTGTTTTCAGAAAGTCGCCGTGTTTAACACGAAACGCTTCTGAAACTATGTGTTTTCACTTGTCGTGTAAACGGGCCCTGAATTTGCCTGCTGACCTGTAGTTCAGGCTCTTCAGCAATGGCAGCAT
>OMNM01049321.1:12775-28726 GCA_900302745.1 Parablennius parvicornis
AATAATAATACATGTTTTATAGTCCTCAAAAATGAATTTTTGATTATTCAAATACACACAGTCAGTTAGTACTGACGAACAGACTGGTGGTGTTTCAAACAGTAAAAATTGCATCTATCTGCAGACAGTTTATAAACAGTATACGTGTTTGTGTGTGTACACATACACACGGATATAAACAGGGTGACATGAATTATATAGATAGTCAGTTGAAAGAAGCGAGGGAATCAAAGGAAGGTAAACGGGTGTTTGGATAGATTATAAACAAAACTTGGATCTGAAGCCCACGGAGAAGATAAAAGTCAGCATTCATTTTCAACTAATTAACAGGAAGGTACAAAAGTAATTGCTTTAAGATAAACTAGGATCATTTCCTATACCTTTCCAATTAATACAGTTACCTAAACCCAGCGACATAGTCAGCTTTTGAAAAGTGATTGCCATAAACATGCCTGTCTCATGTGCAGCTGTCACCATTTCCCCCAATGAACTTATCTCACTTAATTAATTCCTTAAGGGACATGGGTTTTATATGTTGTAGTAAAGATTATTATGAATTGAAAAAAAAAAATAATAATAACTGTTGCAGCATAAGGATGTGTTGTCACATTTATCATTCATGTCTTGACACATTGAGTCAGACAAACAGCTCCTTAGCTATGTTGTAATCCAGATGAATAAATATTGCTGAGGAAAATAAGAGTAGCGAATCCTTTCACCCCGCATGTAATTTTACATATAACTAAGTATTTTATTTCACAAATGCAAAACCCCAACAACAATAATGATCATAAATGTGCTCATTAATGAGAAAGAAGTTTTGTTTTAATCCATCAACATTTGGAAATGTGAAAACATCCAGAAATCATTAGACATACTACAATCATTTACAATTTAACAGTACACGTTAAGTTTTATGAAGCCTTGAAATTATTTAGAGAAGTGCTGTAATGAAACTAGAGTGTATTTAAAAGTTATTTGAGTCATTGAAGATGATAAGGGTGAGATGGCTATATACGCTAGGGCTGAATACATTCAGGAAGAAAACTGTGAATTGCTTTCCTATGTGTCGTGCCACTGTCCTGTTAATCAAGCATACAATTTAAAGGATCAAAACAAAACATTGTTTCCAATATAAAGAATTGATCTATTACTATACTCACTTAAGGCTGCAGTTAAAGTTGTGGTTAAAAACAGTGTTGATCACATTCCAGTCTGTTTGGTTTAGGATTTCAAAGTCTGCCATGGTTCAGGTGTTTAGTGACAACAGGAAATTGCCGATTGGAGGTAGAGAGATACACCCTGTGAATCAAAAGCTAATTTTCTAGATTTAAAAAAATAAATAAATCCGATGTGCAAGTGAAAAAAGCCAAGACAAGTAGGAAACAGGCCAGAACGGGACCTCTGACATGCTGATGCGCTCGCAGTTAAAAGCTACTTGCAATTAGCAGCATGATGAGCATATGGAGGGCAGCTCACCAAACAGGGGGAGTGGTGGGTAGATCTCTGCTTGGGGGCGACGATACCACCCCGAGACAGGGAATCCATCATCTAGGAGGAGTCTAATTATGCATATAACATAACAGTCCGAATAAGTGATAGCTCCAACTGACTCCACCACTCTGAGCAGAACATTTTTTATTTTTTTATGACTTGTGCAAGTCCCCCTTTCCCATTTCATCCTATTCTTTCTCTCTTTTATTCTCCCCATCTCATCCTGGTTTTTTTTTTTTCTCTTTTTTTCCACACTTCCCATCCATCCTCGTCTTACTCCCGCTTTACTCCCAGAGGCTCTGTCCTCAGAATTACCCAGATTCTTCATTAAAGAGCTCAGGCTGAAACCATCAAATTACAATGGAGAAAGAGAGAGTACAGGGAGGGAGGGGGACACTAGAGGGGAAAAAATCTGTTTTTCACTGTTTCACTCGTATCTGTCCTTCCATTACACCCATGCTCACACAAGTCTCACTGCTTCCCACCTACACTCCAAGCGTAAAGTGACACAAGGTTTCTGGAGCTCAGTCCATCTGATTCTTTCTCCACTTTTTGTAAGCTCTGTCCCTCCATCTCACTGTCTATCCATCCCTCTGCTTCGTCTTTTTCAAGTGTTAATGGGTTTCTGGAGCTCTCTGATGTTATTGCTTCATTTAGTTTTGGCAGAATGAGCCTTTACAGCCAATTCATTCTCTCATGTGCTCATTTAACCTTGGGAATGATAGGATGGGATGGTCATTACTTCTCTTCTCTTCTCTTCTCTTCTCTTCTCTTCTCTTCTCTTCTCTTCTCTTCTCTTCTCTTCTCTTCTCTTCTCTTCTCTTCTCTTATTTTTACCATCATTTGATTTCCTCTCCATTCTGTATTTTTGTCTCATCCTCTGAAAAATGAGGAATTGTGAGCACCTCATTTGTTATATGACCTGTTTATGACACATTAGAAAGGAACTTGATTTTGAGCAGCTTCATGTCTGTGTCCAGATTTCTTTTAGTACATTGTGAGCTGAACACAAAGCCTGAAGATGAAAATTATAGATCAAATATATATTCTTTTCAAAAATAATTATTCTGGCTTTCAGTCACCCCATTCATGTTTCCATGCTCAATTTAATTCCTAAAGTGTGAATGAAAGAAGCAATGGTGACATGCTGACTATATAGTTATCACCCCTACCACAAACACGGGGAAGGACATGTAGTAGCGTTTTTTTAGGGTAGACTTCCCTTGTGCTCCACTCCAGGCACTGAATCCAGTAATGCCCCTTAGGCTTAAAGAAATCAGACATACACACTTAAGCCACAAGGCAGGAAAAAAAATCCCTGCAGTTGCTTCCTCTTGCTTTCTGTCATTAAAATGGCATGCTTCTGCATCTTTCTAACAGGATGAACAGCATAGCACTTTTTAGGGCTCACTGTAAGAAATGTTAAACATTTAGCAGACGAGCTCCATGATTCAGTTGCTTTCTATACTACCGTAGTTGCATAGCAACAGCAGGGCAAGCTCAGCCTTTCCCACCGGTTCCTGTTAGAAGTTGATGTCTGGAATGGAGGCACCTTGTAGATGTAGCTGGATGAAATAATAGTGATGGGAAGTGGTTTGAGCTGTCAGTCTCACTTAAAATCCAGTTTTGTTTTTGTTTTTCTTGAAATTGAGCAATTTGCACTGTCTAGACCAGAGGTTTGCAACCTTTAACCAACTCACCCATGAGTTTACTGATAGTTTATGATGAGCAACTAATTTTTTTTGTTTGTTTTTTCGGGTGAAAGTTAGACAAAACAGAGGAGCATCTCTACAGCCACAGGTTGGAGAACTCTAGTCAAAGGGTGTGTGTGCTACATAGTTCACAGAACAATCCTGATAGCCCCTGATTTACATGTGACTGTAACCTGGCTCAGCAGGGGTTTTCAGATATTCCAACGGTAACTGCATCTTCAAGGTTTTCCTAGATCCCTGTACTGTATGGGTGGGGAGGAGCCTCTCTCACCTCATTGTCTCCACAACAACCAAAGGAAGTGCTTTATCAAGCAGAAATCCAATTCTGTCGCCTCATTGGCTAGGAGCCATAGATGAATGGAAAGAAGGAATGCAGCAACCAATTAGAAACACAGACAGGGAGAGGGTGACAGCGAGAAAGAGAAAGATAAAGAGGGGCAGCGGAGGTAGTTAAGAAGAGGGAGGGAGAGAGTGAGAGAGAGAGAGAGAGAAAGAGAAAGACTAGGAGAGAGGGAGAGATGGATGTTTGCATGAACACCAACCAATTAGAGTTAGAGAGGAGAAATATGTAGAAGGTTCAGTTCCATCTATCATGCACACACACTGAGTACACTGAAGTGAAAGAGAACACACACACGCAGTTGGTGTCGTTGAGGAGGTTCCAATCTAGGTTGACTTCAATACGACATTCATAGAGACACACACATACAAACACGCAGGTTTAGTGTAATTTAGTCCTAAGCAAGCTGAGTTTAATGCAGTATGAACAGTGCTGATGTGGCATGAGTGTGTTCGGGAGAAGACGTTTCGTATACAAGGATGAAGATAGAACAGCTTTTCTATAATACACAGGCACTCATCAGTCATTATACGGTGCATGGCCAAACGAGGCAGCCTTTTTTTTTTTTTTTTTTTTTTTGGACATCACACACTTTGTTAAACATTCCTATCTGTTATTTGATTCATTCAGGTGATTTATTGCAGCCTTAATTTCCCTCCTTTTATCATATAATAACTTGTTTGTTCTCCATTCATACCAAAAAACTGTTTGGATGATTGTTGCCATTAGAGAAATGTGGCTACTTCAAAAATATTGATCGAGATCGAGACTAAATACAATATATTTCCAATCATCCACTATTTTCAGTGCATGCCCACATTAAAGCCATTGAGGCAAGGTAAACCAGAGAGAGTCCATCATTGAGCTAACAGAGAGAGGCAGGCCACCATCCATCCAAATATTTACACCTGCAATTAATTTCCATTCATTAATTATCATCACATGTATGTGTTTGGACTGCTGGGACTAAATCATTCCCCTATTCACATATCTATTTCAATCGATGCTCACAAGCAGCTCATCTTATGAAGTGTTACTACTCTGCAAAAGCTGTTTATTGAGCTCTCTGACAACCAAGGTAAAAAATATTTGAGGACAGAGGCATTTTGACAAGTAAACAAGTGTGAAATCCTTGAATTCTGTACACAGATCAGAACGCTTGACTTTGAGACATTCCTCCTAAGCAAGTTTGAGTTTGCTGTGGCACACTTTACACTCTTTTGCACATCTTGTCCCTGATCATCTTCCTGGAGAATACAATATCTCCAAAGAGAAATATGTTTTTTGTTTGTTTTGTTTTGTTTTTCATAAGTTGCAGTGTATAGTTGCCAGACCTTTCCCAGGCTAGAAACTGTTCAAGTATATCTAATATCTACAACGTCTTTGGGATTCTTGGTCCCACAGATAAACAAGTACTGTCACATTTTCAGGATTTTATCACTGCCTCGGTTGCTCAGTATTAGTCCTCAAGATGCACAAACTCCCAACTGTATGTATGAATGCCAGTCTATGAGCATTTAGAAAGGGCAAAGTGTTTTCTTCAGATGTGCAGATGATTGACAGTGGGACAAGACCAACATCTTTTTATTGTTGTGACTCGATATGTACCTTTGGGCAAGTGTTGCTGTTGCGCAACCACCATTTTTTTTATAATTCTGCTTAACTTTCTTTTAAAGCTTTAAAAAAAAAAAAAAAGATCCTGTGTTTCATTCGTACAAAAGCCTATTTGTAAGTTCAGTTGCAGTCCAAGTTTCTGTGACTAAATAACACTAATAACTTCCAAACTAAAAAGTTAATCAAGTGGACTAATGTGAAAACAGTTAACTGGCAATCGCAGACCATTCCCTGGTTTCATTTAGCATGTTACAATTCATTATAAACAATCATTGAGCATGTGGTAACCACAGTCCTTATTTCAGGCAGTAAACCAATAACCTATTAGAGAAAGAAATTTCAGTTTAACATAAAGCTGCAGGAAGGATCAGAAATGTTAGCATTTCCCCCAGAGACCTGATCTCTGGCACCCTTCTGCAATCAGCATATGGAACATGCAACAAGGTGTTTTATAATATGGCAATCATGGTGATTTGATATGTAAATCCCAGATCTGGTCTTGCCTTTTTAATGAAACGTGAAAAATGCCCTTCCACACAGTTGTGTTGTTTACCCTCAGATTTGCAGTTGTACTGACAGCCAGCTTTGAGTTCATTGGAACATGGTGATAAGTGTCTGTGAATGTGGTGACTCTGTAATCACGGAAATAGATACATTAATCTCCACAAAGCCATGCCTGCCTGTGTGAGTGAGTGTGTTTCCAGAGAGAGTTTAACAGGTTTGTAGGTAATGCTTTAATCCAATCTGCTGCCTTGCGTGCCAATAAGACTGAGTCAGCACTGTGAGCAGTGGGCACGTTGCTGCTTCATCTTTGTAGCACCCCTCATTTAATTCCTTATCGGTCAAATCAGGTAATGGCGCAGCCAATGTTGTCTGGGTCACTTCATTTTGTTTCTGCTGTTGTTATTTCTACTGATGTTTCTAATGAAGATGTAATTCCAGCCAAAATTTTAATATGCTTTCTAGTTTGACAAATCAATAGTGATTGAGCATCTGGGTGCTAATTTTGCGAATATTCACTTTGTCGAGTGAAACAAAATGGAAGGAAAGCAGCAGGTGAGTCTAAAGGCATTGTCACCTATTTTTTTTTTGCTCAGTATTTTTCACTTTTATTTTGTAATTTTGTTGTTCATTCTTGAACATCCACAGCAGTGGTATCATGCAGTTGCAGGTAGCAAAGGACAACAATATCTGTACAGTATTTTTGATGTCTTCCTCAAATTGAAAGTTTGAATATATGGAAATAGAAACACAAACAGTAAATTCAAAAAGATGAATGGTCAATGTTAACACAGCAACATGAGACTCAGACCTCAAGCAGAATGTAAAATCTGAAAATCTAAAGTTTCCTGAGGAAAAGCAAAAAGAAAGCAAAAAGGAGCTTTTCCAACTTCCCCTGAGTGTGAAGTCAGAATTTGAGTTTGGAATATTTCAACACTTGTGGTTTGTTCCCATCAAAAATGTGCTCCATATTACTTCTTATTCCTTTCTTCCTTTGACTTCCTCTAATCCACCCGCCTTCATCTCCATCCCTCTCTCTATCAACCCTCCTCTCATTCTCTCTTTTCAACTGCCAAATGTGTTTCTCTCTGGTCTTAGATGAAACAGAAAGTGTGGGTTTAATAATTTCCAATCAGGGTTTGAGCGTGGTGTTGTTCCCAACAGCTTTGGGTGCATAGCAGAGGTGTTCCCTTGTCTCTTCTCTCTTCACCTTGTAACCCTGAAAAAACTCACACGGCATTTTGTGATGCATTAAAGATTCTACACAGGCCAAACCTAACACCACGAAACAGAAAAATATCTTTGAAGTGATCACAAGTGAAACCTTCAGGAAACACCAATGGCAAATGTGGTATGCTCAAGAGTAGCATCAAAGGAGGGCAATATGAATTCAACCAGGAAAAGTCACAGGTTTACATGAGAGAGTGTGTATTTTGGCTGCTTCATCCCAAAGTCACCATAGCAGATTGCGTTTGATTTCGGAGAAGTGCTACACCCAATGAACTTTCTGACACAATAGTTTGGCTTTAAGGCCTTGCTCAGTGACTAACAATGGTCACCTGACATCATGAAGTTCACATATACATGTAAGATGAATTTACATCGATCTGTTTGGGTCATATTTATTCTGTAATGTTAGAATAGTAGTGAAACTGAGGCAAAACTTTCTCTGAAGGTCAGACATTTACTAAACCTTACTGATATTATTTGGAATTGTTGGGTTTGAAGTATTTGCCTTGAGTGAAGCATTTTAGGAGGCCTTGTATAAGCTTGTCACAGTTTAGCTGAACAAGGCTTCGAGGAATCATCGCCGTGAATTTCTCAGATACACTGTTCAAGTTTAGGACAATTGTGATGTAGACTCATGCCTCTTTGTCTTCAAGCTTTTTGACTGCCACACCAGAGTAATCCTGGGTTTCATTTTCCATTTGTATGGCTGCATTCATGGCTCAGCTTGAACTTCCTCACCAGTGTCTTTGGATTGTCCTTCAACATATTAACATCTATTCTGTGAGAATCTGTCAAATCCTTTAGCACCAGAACTGTCCAACATGAACATCACTGCATAATGCTACTACCATCCTAGCGTTCAGGGTAAAAACACAAAAATACTCTGTTTATGTCAGTATAAAGTTTCTTATAAATGTTTTCCCATGGTCTTTAAAGTTTTGTGGGACTAATTCCAAGTGGATATAGTTGCGTTTGTTCCTGATTCCACAACATTGTCCTTTGCTGTTGTTCAGTTATTGATTTGTACATTTTGCACCGAAGTATCTGAGTCTCTAGGAAACAGAATATCTGTCTTTTCTGAGTGGTATGAGGGCTGCCTGCTCCCACAGTGTTTAAACTTAAATGAACTACAGTGAACCAGACTTGGCGCTTTCTTTTATTTTGACTTGTTCATTTTGCTGGTCCTGAGAGATGGTTGAATGAAGTTTTGGTTTTGAAAGTGGAACTCAAAATAAGTCCAGGAAACACTTTGCAATTGAGTCAAATCAACTCCATAACTCCATTCATTTGCACCTTATTTTCATTATTATTTTCTTACTTATAACTTTATTGTATATTTTAAATTACAATGGTTAACCACAGATTAATTGTTACCTGCGGTCTTTAATGAGTTGATGTGGGTTATTATTGACATGTTTGTATTTTTTTGGGCGTGTGTGCCAACTCCAGGTGATCCAGATTAACTTTGAGGAGTTTGACCTGGAGATTGCCTATGACACTCTGACAATAGGGGATGGAGGAGAGGTGGGGGATCCCACGACAATACTCCAGGTGTAAGTATAACATTGTTCTTTATCTCTAACGGTCTATTATTTGATCTCCTCCTGCACATTTTTCCCCATCATATCCTCCAAGTATCTCATGGCAGAGACTTCACTGAGCAAACTTATCATTCACTGTTATGAAAACCTGACTTACTTCAATCACCTGTGAATCGGAGGTAGAGAAACCTGGATTAGATGTCCCTCTACTAATGCCAACACAGCTGCTGGTGGTTATCATTTCATGTAGTGTATACAGTCGCAGCTTATACAGAAAGTTTCCAGAGGCAAATGGGTTCCTCTGATATTTAACAGATTGTGCAACAAGCTATGTATCTGCATAATAACCAGCTGTGTACATAAGCAGCAGAGCTAACATCTGTTTCATCAAACATTTCGCAACAGTTACCATATTTCATTGAAAGTCAGAGCAATCAAAGTGAAAGGGCCTGGTTTCTTTTTTCCCCTTGAACTTTGTGTTAAGGGCTGATTTCGGGTCATAAAAGAGTCAATGTTTCACACAGGGAAATTATATATAGATATATAGACGAAGCAGATAAAATAAAATAAAATAACCTGAAGATTTCACAAAATGCACACACAAGCAACTAAAATCCTGAGGAAAAAAAGGATACAGGCATGAAGAAGCTGTGATTCTGTATCAGGGAATCTGACAAGTGTCAACGGGCTGAGCACATGTATATGAAATCTACAGAGGACTCACACTGACAACCCTGCGAATGGCATACATAGTATATACACACAGGAATCAGGGAGACAATAAGGCTCAGCTGACAACAATGAAGGGTAATAACGGAGGAGGACATGAGGGCAGAGCAATAAACCAGAAAAAGGGTGCACATTAACAGAGGCAGGGAACATGAAACCAGACATAAACCGTAACTAGACAGTAAAACCTGAGCAACAACAGAACTAAAGCAACATGTAACACAAGGGCACCAGGAAACACGAGGGAGAAACAAGTCAAGGGAACAATAGGAAATAAACAAGGCAAAATATATAACAAAAATGCGGGAGGGGGCATAACACTGTGTATTTCTTTTTTTTCTCCCTTGGGTGTAAATCATCAGCATCCATCTCATCTAGCGCAGTATCCTCATTCTCCTTTAAAATACTTGGTCAGATCATAAAACACAACACTGCATTGTGTATGATCCACCCATAAAAAGATGAAGTGTCATGCTGCTGCTAACAGAATGGCTAATACAGCACTTTTGCTCTGTGGATGATGACTATTACCCAAATGTGCAGGTCGCCACAACAATACAATGAAACATTTGCACCAGTAATTCAGCTTTATTGTTCCCAAAAACAACAGTGGCGTTTCAGGATTTCATTATGGTTAAGATTGCAGGGATGACATGCATAATGTTTATGTCAATAATTATCACGCTGGTTTAATATGTATGTATTAAAAATATATATTTGCATTTTCCAGCCTCTCAGGTAGCTTTGTACCCGACCTGATTGTCAGCATGACCCACCAGATGTGGCTTCACCTACAGTCAGATGAGAGCGTTGGATCCATAGGATTTAAGATCAACTATAAAGGTAAGTTATGAGCATTTGTTTGTGATCTGGAAGAAGAAACAAAGTGAACTGTAAGCAAAAAAAGGTAGAAATATTTAAACATCAAAATGTCTCAATACAATATTTTGGTGGGAATGTACCACCACTGCCATCAACGTGGACATGGGAGAATGTCATAAAGACAGACCACAGGTGGTCCTTCCATGAAAATCGCCTGTTCATATTAACAACAGTTTTTGAAGAAGATCCTCCTGCATTTAGTGAATTGAATGTCAGTGATCTCTTGGAGCGGTCAGCCCTGACACATCGACATGGCTTTCTAAAATAGTCACCACTGCACTGTAAATCATGATACGGCTGTTAATTTTAGTGAAATGTTTTCAAATTATAGTCATTATTTACAGGTAGATTATATGCCTATATTGCCAATCAGGTGACATTTTAAAAGAACAACAATGCCATCATGGCTGCTCTAAACAGAGCAGAAAAGTTAAGTGTTTAAATGTAGATGGTTTGTAAGTCATTAGTAAAAGTTGGGTTCGTCGTAACATGACACCATGAAACATCCAGCTTTCCCCACTTTGCTCAAGTAGTTTATCTAATGATCTGCTAACAATTTTAACTAATGAGGTCACTCTCAATCAGTCAGTCGGATTAGTTTCAAGGATAATTTTGAAGCCTCTGGCCTTCTGGGATGCAAATCAAGTTCTGTGATGGGTTTCTACTGCCACTGTGTAAAGAGGGTGATTGCCAAATAGTGATTTAGTGGTTAACACTCTCATGTTACACTGAAAAGACAAAGGATAGACTTTGAGCGTGGGGTCTTTTTGTGTTGATTTGTATGTATGGATGGCTTTTTAAGTATTCTGTCTTCTACAATCAGGGAACTGGTGACTCTAGTTTATGTGCATTTTCAAATCATTTAAAACCTATTGAATAGTAATGGAGACTCATCTCGATCAGACAGAAACTGTTTGGGGGTCTGAAAATGAATACCTCTAAAATAAATAAATAAATAAAACCCTTTACCTTAACACTAATCAAGAACTGGGTTTTATTCTGTTTTGTCAAAACAGCTCCCGCCATGCTAAAAAAAATATGAACCTTTCCAAAACTTCCTGTTTGATAGTCGTGGTTATTTGATCACTGTCTATGAGACATTGAGAGAAAGCACTGCTGGAGAAATGAACTTTGTGCGCCTCATTTGAGTGTTATCATCTGTGGATTTATTGTCACGATGCCGGGCCAAAAGTGGTGACAATATGACACATTGTTTTGACATATCTCTTGCCTTTATCCTTTTTTAATTTTAATGTGAAGTTTCAATAATCTTGTTATCGCGCATGTTGATCATTCTGTTGAAATTGTTACAATAGAGATATATATCTTTATCAATATATTGTCCAATGATACAAAACAGTTTGTTTATTTACATGGTAAATTACACAAGTCAAAACAATTCAGTCGACACAACATAAGTTTGATAGTCAAAGAGTGAAACTAAGTTGAAGTCATCTGGTTAACGACTCTACATTGCTGTACATGTCCCCATTAATTTCTCAGGAGTAATTTTACCATTGAGATCAATTGAAAACTTAATGGAGAGAGCCACCGTCTAAATGCAGCCATCCTTGTATTAAATGCTCCATTGCACGGCCACGATGGACTGACTCCGTTCCTTCTTTCCTCTGCAGGAATGGAGCTGTCTGCTTTTTTTACACAATAAGTCTATTGTGTGCTTTACCTTTATACTGTGTTCACCCATGTGGGGATCATCAAATGTTTGGAGGCGTTCAATGAACTTGTCATTTGGTGTTTCCAGCCATCATTTCTTATCATAGTCTTATTGAAGCATGTATGCTGTTCAAAAAGTGACAACCACTATATATTTGCTTTACTTAATAGGTAATCAACCAGAAAGTGCCACATATATTAGAGCATACACATACCATCAGATTTAATCATGTATTTCTATTGAAATTGTGGTTGTTGTTATCGGATTGATATAAGATGTTGCTTCACCATTTTCTGTTTTCTCTTTTTTTAATCTTCAAGTAATTACCACCTTCCCAAGAGGAAGTTATTTTGACATTTTCAAAACTGAGTAAAAAAAAAAAACTTGAATAATCAAAAGATTAGTATTCTGTATATGTGACTGTTCAAATTTTGCACTTCTTGCAAAGTCAGTGTGTTTGTCTCAGAGCACTGGCTCCATCACGGACGACATTTACTTCAAAAACTGGGAGGTCGTGTTATATGGATGTGTGTATTTGGGAAATGTGCACCCAAAAAGGGTGGCGGGGGTTAGGCTTTTGTGTGTGTATGCATGTATGTGTGTGCATGTCCATGTCTGTTCCTCTAGTCTAGTAGACCTTGGTTATGAAATATAAACATGATCAGTAACGCCAGTCATGCCGCAAAGTCACCCATGTTCGACACAATGTATGTGCGCGCGTGCACGTGTGTCAGACAGGTCCTCCATCAGTGAGTCAACGAAGCTCTGCCAACAAGTCACTCTTTTCACTTTTATTCCCCATCTCCACACCTCTCTCTCTGTCTCTCTCTGTCTGTGTCGGACTCATTTTTCCTCATTAGGCGTCTACCTGTCCGCTCCCTCTTCATCCTGAAATCACAACATTTTCTCTCTCAGTTGTTCTCTAATGCACTGTTGTTTGGTTTCTCAGCTTCTCTTGTGCCCCCATACCCGGAGGTCTGTATCAGATATCTTCTTTTTTCTTCTTTCTAGCATCTACCAAATGACCATGATCACAACAGCTCTCTCTCTCTCTCTAACTCTCTCTCTCTCTCTGTCTCTCGCTCTCTCTCTCTCTCTCTCTCTCTCTCTCTCTCTCTCTCTATCTATCTATCTATCTATCTATCTATCTATCTATCTATCTATCTATCTATCTATCTATCTATCTATCTATCTATCTATTAGATTTTGATATTATATGTATTGAGAACTTTTTCACAGTTTAAATTAGTACTCAGGCTTTTTTTAAATAATCTGCAATATTCGCAGAACTCCCCGGTTTAAGCGTGTTGCGGGATTATTTCAGGCTCTGTGTTCTTTCTTTCATTGGGGATGAGCCCTTTTGTGCCTGAAGATCAGAGGGTGACATGCGCACTGCACGGAGCGCGCCGCTCACCCGCCGCGCGCGGACACAATGCAGGGAAAATAACACGCTCGGTCGCCTTCTTGATATCTAAACAAGCTCTCAATAAGCTGTTATGAGTTGTCCCGTTAGGAAAGAGCCAACCCTGCTGTTTGGTGGAGGTGAATTGACCCTGAGGAGGCTGTGCTTGGAGCTCAGTGGAGACCTGTTGATCATCCCCCGGCGCTGCGATGGAGGTGAGAGGAAGCTTCATGTTGTCCTTCTTTTCGTCACACTAACGGGACTAATGTACCCGGGTCATATTTATTAAATAAAATAAAAATAAAATACATAACAGATTGTCTTATGTGGCATATCAAATGAATAACTAATGAGCCTGCTTAATTGCTGTGAAACATCAAGGTGCTATGTATTTTTTTTCTTTTTTTTTTTTTACATTAGGAAACCATCGGCAGAGCTTTATTTAATATCAACAGGTAGAAGATCCAGATTTCATTATCGCCCCGTGAAGGGTATATAAGTACATCGTATACTCCTCTTGCCTATCAATGGCCTCTAATTAGATTCCACATTAGACGTTGTCATTTCTAGGCCATCGTTTTGCAAATCAAATCATGTCACTCGTATCATGCTTTGAAGCCATACAGGCTTCCTCTCGACTCAGAATGGTCGGGAGGCCATGTGTCGCAGTTAATTACCATCACTGGCTGATAAAGCCTTTTGGAGAAGACTTAAATCCCGCTAAAGAGCATTAGGTGACAAGCAAGGCGCTTGCAAACAAGCATGGCAGAGGCCCTGGAGGTGAAGATGAGGAGGGTGAAATGATACATGCTGCAGAACAGATGTAAAATAATTAATTACTTTGGCTGAATCGGCGGGAGTAGATGTTTTTGTCTTATTGCTTATAAAACGATTCAAGGATAAGTCGTACCTTGACCATTTCAGAAATTGTAATGTTTCACACAGGTAAGATAGTTTGGAAGGAAAAATATTAATCATACATTCTGCACAATTGTAATGTAATGTACACTTTTATTTGTAGTTGCAGGTGCCAAACAGACAGGTATGACGTTTAACTGAAGCAGAAAGTCCCAAGGAAATCTTTCCCGTGAGCATTCTATCCGGCTACAATGGAAATCATGAGTAAGTGCATTCAGACACTTTTCCACATGTGGAACACGGCTTAAATCCAAGCATGTTCCTGTGACCTGATGAAGACTTTGCACCACCGCCACCATCAGAGGCTTAAAATTAAGGTGTCGGGCTCTCCTGCTGCGGCCAGACACAAGGAGTAGTTACTTTTACAGGTGGCACAATCTGGTCAGTAGTCAAAACTTTGTGGGGAAGGGTTTACAGGGTTTTAACCTTCTGCCACATACAATTACTGCACTTGTGGCTGGTGGCCGTCAGCTGCCATTCTGCTAAATAAACAAGGACAATGTGACCTGATGCAAATGTGTGGCTTTTCTTCCTTGTTGTATTGCCAAATTGTTCCTCCTCTGTACTGCCTCAAAGTTTCTCCACTAATTTTGACAGATCATATGCTCTCAGGTTTTTCATATCACATTTGAAAAAATACAAACTTTTACATTCCTGAAATAGACCAAACTCGCACTATCACACACTTGGCATTTATTAACATTTACTTACGCAATTATACTAAATACTCATGTCTTAGCTTAGCATGGAAGGTTTTTGGCTTTGCCAGGATCATCCCACTGTTACCACATCCTGTAAGGCAAGAATGCGGAGCCGAACGAGGGAGAGATTCTGTTTCTGAATGTCACAAATGATATGCAATTTCTGTGCAGATACTCAGTGTGCCTTGGAGGCTGTGGAGAGACTGCAAGCCAAATTGAAGGAGCGAGGGGAGGCCCCCACTCAGGAGAAACTATCCCTGCTGAAGACTGTCCTCCAGAGCCCCCTGTTCCTTCATATACTCAGCTTACAGCAAGCTCAGCGGAAGCCCCCAGCGAAGGTACAGCACAAGCGCGGGTGTGTGGGTGTTTGGTGTATATTGAATGGCGAGGAGGGAATCGGGATCGTTCCCAAAATACTGAATGCAGGAACCAAACCGGATGAGTAATCAGCTTACCTAAGCTTACCACTAAAGCCTTGAGAAAGAGAGAGGGGGAAGAGGAGGAGGGAGGGAGGCAGGTTAGCTATATATCATGTGGAAGAGTTTTGAGGAAGGGCGTAAGTCATCTGTAACATTGTCAAAAGTTTTGATCCAAAGTGTGTGTGCGGACAGTCGTCACACCATCCATCACAAAACACGATTTGGTCAAATACACTTGCTCCTGGGTAGCTCACCTTTGTGCGTGCACCCATTGTTGTTATTGATGACACTATGGAGGTGTTTACCTTAAGTTACTCAAGCAAAGCATTATGGCTCGAGAACTGCCTGTTGTGATGTAGTCTAATAGGACAGGCGACAGTTGACACACACGGGCATTATTAGATTAGCAATGCAGCATGAGCCTGTTACCTTTTTGTAGCACTGCATTCCACGTAAGATGGCAGTGGATTATATCCTGTTGTGTCTGGCTGCTCAACCCGTCAGACACTGACAGTTCTCATACTTATACGAAACATGACTTTTAGGGGAAATTCTGCATGACGCACAGTTGATGTGATATAGTTTCAAACAACATATTAGTATTCCAATAGTGGATTTGCCATTTTATTATTATTCAGTGGGTGTTTTAACAGGTGTCAACATTGTTAGAAGAGAATACCGTATACAGATCTGAAATGAGCATTTACTGAACTCACTTTTAAACTTTGAAGCAGAAAACCTTAGAGACAAAAGGGAGCAGTTTTTTTTTTTTTTTTTGTTATGTGCTATTGAA
>OMNM01049321.1:33344-44778 GCA_900302745.1 Parablennius parvicornis
AAACTTCAAAAACTTGCTCAGTCTCCAACCAACCAGCTCAGCAAGGTACACTGATCTGTGGGAATATCATCCAATTAATTGGTTTGTGTGTGTGTGTGTGTGTGTGTGTGTGTGTGTGTGTGTGTGTGTGTGTGTGTGTGCGTGCACATTTAACAGGTGTGAAGCTGACTCAATCAGAGGAGGAAAGCCTGAGGAGGAGGTGGCAGCATGCAGTTGGACCACGTTTTGAAGTGATAGTATGTCTCTATAATAAAGTTAAACACCGATTATGTTTTTCCAGTGAAGCCTAAAAACATTATAGCATGTGATTTTCTGTCTGCATTGTGCCAGCATGTTGAGAATAACATTCAATTCACTTACTCTATGCAACGTTTCCTCTACTAAGCTTTGCTTCCTTGTTTTTCTTCTGTATCAGGTGTGTCAGCTGGAGCGCTTCAGTGAGACAAGTGGCCTCGGCATTAGTCTGGAGGCTCGGGCCGGACATCACTACCTTTGTTCTATTTTGGATGAAGGGCCTGTAGGCCAAAGTGGAAAGATCTTCACTGGAGACCAGATACTGGAGGTAAAGCATCCAAAGATTCCCATTGTCATGTTTACTTCAAAATATGTCACATAATTTAAAGTAGACTAATATATGATCTTTATATTTTGCCCTGTCACATTACAGTGTCATAGAATCTGTGCTGCTTTCAGTTTTGTCAAAATCTACATAATAATTAGACAACAGACGTCACAATTTTCTGCCAAACTGTGCACTATAATTCAGTGTTTTGGCTCAGCTATAGACTGCAAGTCATAAGGGAGTGGGTGTGAGTAAGAGTGCTTTGTACATGAATGCCTGTGCTGTAGGAAAGAGTTTGTCCTCCTCCTCCTCCGGTGGCCGAGTTCGTGCACCCACATATATCACTCATTCTGATGAGCGGTCTGATTAACTCTCAGATAAATTGCAGTAACTTAACATGATATAGGGACCACACTGCCTGGTTTGTGTCCTTCCTGTCTTTGGAGGGACGAGCTAACATCTGCGCTGCAGCTCAGCCCTTTGATTTTCTTTTTAGATGAAAAACATTGTCACACAGCGATTGTTCATCCCTCGCTGCAAATGAGTGTCGCTCGATCTACCGGCCGCTTGCAGCTTTAATTGTCTCTGCTGTGAGTTGATGTACTGTGGCCACTAATTGCTTAACGATACTGACACTGGATACTGTTATATCACTAAAAATGTGATATTCTTGGAGTAGCTTGCAAATTTCAGTCTTTAACTTGGAATAAACAGCAAAGTAAATTTAAAGATACTCAATCCTCAACACAATTAATACATCAAATCTTTGACCACTGCAATAACTATTAGAAAATATCGGTTTATATAATCTGTATCTTCCTGGCAGGTGAATGGGATCCCTCTCATCGGTGAGACCCATAAGGAGGTGGTGAACGTTTTGAAGGAGCTGCCGATGCATGTGTACCTTGTGTGCTCTCGTATTGTGCCCCCTTCGATTCCTGACAGCGAGGAGGAAGACGACGACGATGTCTGCCTCACCCTTAAAGAGCTGCTGGCTGAGTTCAACGATAAGGTGAAGAAGAGGGACTAAGAAATATAGCTGAAATAGTTTGTTTTTTTTAAATATATGAACCACACTATCCTAATTTTCATATGAAATGGCACCCAACAATGCTGCGAACACTCTTTTTTTTTCTGAATCCTCTCTATGTGTTCTGTTTGTCCCAGTTGGACCAGGGCTGTGTCATCCCCTGTCCTACAGCTGAGGACATCACAAAGCGTGGTGTGCCCCCCATGTCACCTCCTCTGGCCATGTGGGAGAGAGATGCTCAGGTGGTTGAGCTGGAGAAAGGCGAATCGGGCCTGGGCTTCAGTATTCTGGACTACCAGGTCAGAGACATGGCCATGGGCCTCTCTACAAATAGAGCAGACAGGAATGGGCTGCCGTGTGAGAATATCAGTGTGGGGTTGGACGAGGTGAACACTTAGAAAATTAAAGATGTGGATTTCTGTATTCTACAGGGAAAGGTTTTATTTTTTTGTATTTCTTGTATTTCAGCACTAAACTGCTGAGAGTGAAAAGTGTTCTTTCAATTTCTGTTTTCGACTTGAGAGTAAACCACATTTTCATCTACTTTTGAGCAAAAATCAATCTTAAAGCTTTCAAGCCATAGAGAAATATTATGTGCAGCTGTTTTGCCAGTCTGTAAAACCAACCAATCCATTTGCTTTTCATTTGACGATTCACTCTCTTATCACAAAGTAGTGTACCTGCATTTATCTTTCATTGTGCTTCAGCACGTACATTTTCAGTAACACATTCTCTTCGTCCTTATTTACAATCTCAGGATCCAGAAGACGCCACCAAAACAGTCCTGGTAATCCGGTCCTTGGTGCCTGGAGGGGTAGCAGATCGTGACGGTCGCCTGCTGCCTGGTGACCGGCTCATGTTTGTTAATGAAACTGACCTAGAAGGGTCCAGCCTGGATTATGCTGTGCACGTCTTAAAGTCCACCGGCTATGGCCCTGTCCGTATTGGAGTTGCCAAACCCCTGCCGGTATGTGAAGAAGCATTAATTAATCATTCATTTCAAACTGCATCCAATGAGGTTCACCCTTAATTCTGCATGCATTAGATGTTAGTGTAAATATTTGCATGAGACATAAGAATGCATTTTGTTGGATCTTAGGAGGAAAGTGTCACAGAAAAATCATCCATCATGATTAGTTGTAGTTTGATAATTGCTGTGTAATTCTAATAATTAAAGTAAGAAGCCAAATTATGCAACATTGTGATTATTGGAGAGGGTGCCAGGGGGAACTGAATTATAGAAAATGTCATAGTTCCCCGAACAGAAAGCACAGAGGCTGCAGCTAAAAACTTGTAGTTCACATAATTTGCTCTTTATGCAAACCTTGCATATAGAGGTGAACAGACAGTAAGAGCCTCTCATTTGGCAGAAGTATTATCTGCAGAATTACAAATGACATTTTATCAACTGCTCGGGCAGTGCAAATGACATTGAAAGTCCAAGAATAAAACCGGTGCTCACAAAATGGCACAAAACTACAAGATTAGGTTGGATGACAGAACATTCTCGGTGAACGCAATATTGTGCACTGAGTAAAACAAATAAAAATGGCTCCTAATGTCATGAAGCTGCCAGTAAAGAACACGTCAAAGCAAGACTGAAGATAAGTAAAAATCACATTTTCTGAAAATGATGACCTGGCTTATGTTTCTCCTGATGTGAATCCCGCACAGCATTATTTTGAATCATTTTAGAGTTGATATCAACCATGACTGGTAAAAGGCAACACATGTCCAAAAAGCAAAGCAAAAGCAAATATTATCCTGAGGTGACACTTCAGATTAATCCTTGAACTTGTGTGTAGTTCCAATCCTCAGTGTAGCACGAAGGGCATCTAGTGAAGACGAGCCGAGTCAAGGGAGCAAGTTTCAGTGAGCTGCTCCAGTAAACCCTGAAAAAAGGGAGCAGCCAACTAGACACTTATTACAAATGATAAATATTTCCTAAGATATTACTAGAAAAAAAACCACACACACATAAGAATGCCAGTATTAAAGATTATATTCACTTTGATTGCATTGCATCAAGACTGTACATTAGGGCCTTGGCTTTCACCAATTTCTGACTTGTTGGATAAGGGACAAAGCATCTCCCAAGACGTATGACTTAAGTTCAGTTGATCTGATTCAATTCACTTTGCGATGCCTCCCACATGAAGGAATGAGAACATGTATAGGCATGTTTGCTGGACAAACAGCTGAAATCAAGACGAAATAGTGAAACAAAGAAGATGCTTTTTCACACAGTACAAACATGCAGATATCCAAGAGATGCAGACTATAGTTCATAAGATATGGTGACATCTATGCTCATGGAAAAATCTATATCATACAATAGACACTCACACTGCAATACAATGTTATTTGGTACAGCGGCACTTCAGGAAATTCTGCCTTTGCAATGGATCAATTTTCCTTAAAACTGTCACACATCTTTCCCTTCATATGTTTCATACAGAATTTTCATATTTAACCAATCAATATGCACCTTTTTTTTCATGATGCAATTCAATACAACATCACCACCTACTACAACTGCACTAATGGAAAATAGAGTAAAGTTATTAACTTTCTGTCTGTCAGCAAAATATTAAACATTGTAAATGTCAAGAAGTAACTTTCACAACAGACCTGCTGCATTGGTTTTCAATGCATTGTAGCAGTGTGCTTAATGAAGTAGCCCTTGAGTGAGGAGCATAATATTGCAAGCTTAATGTATTCTAAGACCTATTCATTTTTCAATAGTTGTAAGAAACAGTTTAGAGTAGGGATGTAATGCTTTATGGGACCTCGCTTTTGTCAAACAAATGCTTCCTAATCGAAAAATCTTGTAATTATTATTCCAGACATTCAAGATCATTACTTTAGTGTATGTTTTCTCTCGGAAAGTGCAACATTTTCTCTCTTGCTTGTTGTGGACTGTGGCTTAGTAACAAGGTACAGAGAATCCAGTTACAGGCCTCCTGCATTTTTAATGCAGCTGAGAGATGAACACAATGCTTGACCACACTACAGATGGAGAGAGAGCGAGATAGGGAGAGGAGTGGAGAGTGTCTAATTTACAGTCACCTTCTTTAGCTCATTTGCTTCAATGTAGGTTTAGTTTTGATGCAAAAAGCTCCTTTTTTTTCACCAGTTGTTTCTTTTGTTTTTTTTACAAACTGGTCAAATTAAACTTTGGAATATTTGCATCCTCAGCTGGAACTGTGTGGCGGTCTAACACCAATATCAGAGAGGAGCACACGAGCTTCCTGCGATGACACCGACAGCCACACTCAGGTCAGCCTGCTAGCCGAGGCAGCCGAGGCTAACACCAACGCCAACATTTACAACTCCGAGGACAGCAGCATCAACCAGCTGTGCTACACGGTAGGTCGTCCTATGGATTTGTTGGGTCTCTCTCTGTAAAAAGCACAGAGAAATGTGTTGTATTTGGTGCGATATAAATAAAGCTAAAAGTGGAATCCTAAATAAAAAGTAAACACCAGTCACAGAAAAAAAAACAAACTTGTTTTTTTGGGAAAGGTTGTGGTTTATAATCCCATTTTCACTTTTTTTCCCTTTAGCTTTTGTTGAACTTATGTTCACTCGAGGACAAAGGGCAGTGATAGGCATTGCTCAACAAATACAAGCTGCTATCTACTACTGCAGAGTTATTCATCCATTTATTTGACTTTTACAGAACCAGTTTTTTTTGGGTGTTTTTAAATATCTATATATATACTGGAGGCAGTAGTTAGAACTGCATTTTATTTTTAAAGTGTTATTTGTTTCTGAAATTAAAAAAAAAAAATTCTTTTAGTTGAGCATTAATGAAAGTAATATTTTTTTGTTAGTTAGAGCAGCAGTGTAATAGGCTAGACTGGCACTCAAACACTAAAGAAGAAACACTCATTGCCACGCAAACCTGAGATTCTGCGGATCGCCATTTTAGTTGCTCTATAAGAGATTACCATGTCAGCGTCTGTTCTCTCAGGAGCTCGGAGCCTTCTGTATCAGTATCACTGGGTCACGTACAGAGAAAGTGCCCGGTGTCAAAGATTCATTCCCGCATTGTGGCCTAACTTCAATCTCTATTGATGCAGCCTTTTGTATTTGCTTTTTGCTTAATTACCAACAATTGGCTCTCAATGGAAAGTGCTTACTGCTTGTTCTACACTGGCGCGTGGTCTCGCAGAAGGGCATGAAGTTCTTTCTTAAATCCTCTCACACACGTACACACAAAGAAAGTCAGAGCAAGTGTCAGAGTGTTTCCATCAAAGACGGGCTTGTTGCAAAGGTAGCTTCTGAAGTTTGGTGCTGCTTGTACTTTGTGTGAAGGTTCAAAGAAGATCTCCTCATTGACCTTTTTCTTTGAGAGTTACCCAGAGGGACATAAGGAGTCTACCTCCGCATGCTTTACATTCCAGAATTACTCCAAAGCCCTTCACCCTCAAGCATCAATAGCCGACTTAAAAAAAACTTTGGCATCACGCAACAAATCTAAAAGCTTCAGTGATAGTTTACGTGCCAGGTTCGGTCTTTATAGTACTTGATTACTTTCTGGAAAGACTTCTTTTTCACTCATGTCATGTGGGTTTCACAATAATACCAGACTGAAAATATCTTTCTGATGATAGCTTACACAAAAATTCACCTCCTAATTTTCAGTTGGATTGCAACAGAATTGTAACAGGCAACATTTTTTAAAACCTTGAATTTCTACCAGCTTGTAATTTTTGCTTTTTGACAGTTTTCAGTGAGTCAATTAATAAAAAAAAAAAAAAAAAAAAAGAGTTCATTTAAAACTTAAAGCCGAGTGCTGTTAATTTTTCACTGTCGCTTTTTTTTTTTAAATGGATTTTATTGATTAATTTCAGAGACTGTACAAACAAATTAGATATCTGGTGAAGATGATTTGCAATACCATCACAGTTCATCTTGTATTATTGGGAAGACAAGCAATCCGAACAAGTACAGGACTTTTTACAGAAAACCTTTTAGATTTTGCTGTAGTTACTGTTAGTTAGTTAGTGCTAACCTGCTCAACTCAGACAATGCTTAATACATATTGGCTCATAAACATATCCAAAGTTGTCTTATAATATGCCTCCTCTGTTTGGATAGAAAAATAAGAGGTTACTCTCTCTCCTGCAATCAATTGTGATTAAAAAAACAAAAATGGAGAATAAAATAATCATAGATATAATGCCCATTCTGTATTGGACTTGGAAATACCCCAGCTAAGTAACAGCTGTCTTTTTAAGTTCCCATGTCTCATAAAGTGGGCCTTATTAGACACTCCAAATTCAATTTGTCCAGACCAGGACAGTAAAAGTGGTTCTAATCTTTGTGTTATGTATTATGTAAAAAGAAATGCTCCTCTGGCATCTGTTGACTCTGTTTGAGCATAGTAGAGCCCGTCATAAGGCAGCTTTTTGGATATTACGTTACATGCAGCACTGTAGTATTCTGTGCAAAGTACCTGTCAGTTTTAGGACACGCCCATAAAAAATAAGGAAAACCCAACATTTTTTTATGAACTTATGAAAAATCCCCAGCTGCAATGGACAGAATGTCAAAAGTAGACATGTCGAGGCAAGAGATGACATTTGGCTTTGCAAAGTGTCTATTTGACGCCGTACTCTCATCCGCCCTGTTGTGTTTTCTCTTAGGAAACCCAGCTGCGTCATCGCTACGGTATCATGGAAGATGATAATGGGCAGCAAGCCCCACCTCTGCCCCCCCGCACCAGCTTTGAGAGGACAATCACTGTTGTCCGGGGCAACCGTAGCCTTGGTATGTTCTCCATCTTTCTCACGGTGATGGTGTCTTGGTGTGTGTACGTCGCAGGCATGGCGATAATGACACTGATAGGCGGTGGTGATGACGACTGGCCAGAAGAGGAGTTGTGAATTGATGTGCTCTTCACATATGAGAAATGACGTCTGTGTGTCTGTCTGTGTGTGTGCGTGCGTGTGTGCGTGCTTGTTTTAGAAGCTAGTTAAGTGACGATTTAATGATTTAAACGATGTAAAAAAGAAAGGAACTACTTGAATGTCAGTGCAGTCATCTATATATATATATATATATATATATATAATTTTTCTTTTTTGATCTCTCAACTGGAGAATTTATTGTTTTAACTGTTTAAAACACGCATCCTGTATTGGTGTATTCAAACATTACAGGGTGACTACAGGGTGAACGATGGTCCTACGATTTAATGTAAGGGCACAATGCCAAGCAGAGCTCATTTGTAGTCTGAAGGTGGACTCTGATAAGGCACCACGCTACTTGTGTGTTAATGTGAACGTTTGGGACTGTGTAAATGTTGTTAGTTAGAAAACATTAAGAATATTGCCGACTGTCTGTGTATCAATGAATGTTTTTTGGTTTTCATCCCTTTAAAATATAGTAGGTCTTTTTGTTGAGCTCTTGAATGACACCTGGTTTCTTCGTATAAGGTTTACAAGATATCTGTTATTGGTTTTGGAAATTTCAATACATCTAAAGAAAAAAGCTCCTGCAGAGCAAAAAGTAATAATTGTGTCCACAAATTTTATTGTTATTGAAGATTTTCTATGACCTGTTAGTAGCACAGTATTTATTTGTGCTACTTTACCTTTCTCTAATTTTCAGGTGCCATGTACAGTACATGTACAATAATATCTGTAATTTTGTTTTTATGCCCAGTTTTGGAGAGAAAACGTACTTACAGTGGTTTGTACTTTAAAGTCTGAATGGCTTTCAGAGCAGGTTGATAAAAAGGGGCTTCATGGTCTAAAAATTGGTTGTTTTTTTTCTTGCCTTGCTCATCTTAAACATGACTATAAACAGCCTATTTAGTTTTTTTTTCTTATATTTAATTGATGTAATCCTATTGCATTTAAATATTTGATACAAGAAAGAAAAGTATAGACATTTCAGATTTACCATGAGTCATTGTTCAATGTTCCCCCCAAGTTTCTTTTAGTAAAATGTATTTTCATGCCTCTGTTACCATAATTCATAATTTTAGATCTTTTTTGAGACATTCAGCATTAATTCTTTTAAAGATCCTCTGATGTCTTTGAAATGTTTGTCTTCTGTCCTGTCAGTGTTGGTAGCTGTGTCTCCACTTGATTGTATTCCAGGCACTATGATTGTATTGTAATTTGAATGTAATAACAAAAAAACAAAAAAAACAATAAACTATTTATATGAGCCAAAATAAGTTCAAAGTCATTTCTTTGACCTTTTTTTCAAATTATTTACGACCATAGTGTTGTGGATGTGCCTCATCGTGACATAGTGATGTAGCATGTTAGCGCCGTAGCCGTCTCCCTAATTAGTCGCAGGACTTACTGTCAGCTGTGTTTATGTGTGAGCGCGAGGTACACGCCAAGGTGTGTGTGAGATGCTTGATTTGCTTGGTTCTGCCTGTTTGCATTAATGAAGTGTTTGTGTAATCCACCTAGTGTCCAAATTAATAATGCCAAAGTCAGGTGTGTGTGTGTGTGTGTGTGTGTGTGTCCGACTGGCATGTGCTACCCACTTGTGCCCTCTGATCTTTACAGGAGTGACTGTGTCCTAATGTGAGTGTGACAATGAAGGATGACGCTGTGTAAATGTCAAGCATGTGTAGCCATGTCTGTGTGCTAATCTGCCTAGTGTCTGTCTTGATTATGCCGCTGTCGGGTGTTTGTTTGGGCGACTGTCTGTCTGCTTGGCAAGCAGTCAAAGCAGCCTTAGCCAACGCTCCACTCACCTGTGCTTGTGTATGCTTGTGTGTGTGTGTGTGTGTGTGTGTGTGTGTGTGTGTGTGTGTGTGTGTGTGTGTGTGTGTGTGTGTGTGTGTGAGTGAATGTGTTATAAGAGTCTTTGTGCCATAGAAAGAAATATTTTTTTTCATTTTTCTATTACAATTTTTGTATTCACTAACTTTCTTTACTGATGCATTTGTTTAATACATGATATATATCCTGAGCACAACACCTGAAGATCTGATCACTATAAACTTCCACATACACACCGATGTTAAACTCCAAAAACAGCCAATGGTGGCCATTATAGTGTTTCTAGGTGGCGCTTGACAGTGCATTTTGGCACTCTGAGGGTTTATTTTTACATTTTATTAAATTTGTTCACTGAGTATTTCAGATGTTTGAAGAACACCGGCTTGAAGATGGTTTTTCCAAACCCGATGAAGTCCTGATCTTGGGGAACCTGTAGACATCCTCCTGTTAGGGTCAACACACATTTACATTGTCATTTTAACGAAGAGATTTTATTTAGAAGGAGTTTTGGACCTTTATTTTGGAAGCCAGCTAAGTTCTAATGTAGCCAGTTTCAGGTGTCGGTGTGGTGGCCGTGGCACTGTGGGGTTAAATTATGTTAATTTTTGAAATTATTCACCCATCCTGATGAGCATGGCAAATTTGGTGAGTTTTGGAGAGTGTTTAGTGGGTGAAATGTGGATTCAATGATGCGGCAAAATAATAATAAGAAAGAAGAAACATTACATTTACAATAGGGTCCTGGCCTCTGGCCTCGGTCCCTAATAGTAATCCCTATGGTTTCAATAGGGTCCTATGCACTGTCAGTACTCGGGCCCTAAAAAAGACACCTAAAGATGGAAATGTGAAAAAAAAAAAAGTCACTCTCGACCTGCCCACACTATTTAAATATTCCATGGGTTGTAAACCCTCCCGTTATAATTTACATACGCCGGTTGGCGCTCACTGTTTGTTTTGTTGACTCTGTTTATTGAAACGTCGGCGCTCGACACAACATTGTGGTCGTCCAACAAGGTGCTGATGCACCTATCAGTAAGAGGAGAGGAGGAGATTCAGCAAGAGCTGGACAATGCTGTTCACAATGAGAATGTTTAAGCTGTGGGACAGAGAAAGGAGGCTCAGGCTTTACTCAGATGGCCACCTCAGCTGCGGCTGACCTTTGCCAGACACTTCCCCGTTGTTCGCCTGACACATACCTGTGTCATTCGAAACCCCGCCAACATTTTACCGTGTTTTCTGTTGACGGGATCGTGTGACAGAGTTGGGTCTGGGTGTGCTTTGCCTTACTGTCCCGCCCCACTCCTATCTGTACCTTTAAATGCTAATGAGCTGTGTCTGTCCACATCTATTCCATTACTGTTTTCCGGCAGAGTTTGCATTGAGAAAAAAATGTCACTCATTCATAATATCAGAGGGCAGCGCTCATATACCAGTGTGAAAGTAAAAGAGAGTATCCACCACCAGAGGATGTGGTTATTTCCCTGCATAAGGTCATGCAGGGAAACTCTGAATTGCCTTTATGTGGACACATCGCTAAAGGGTGGATAAGCAGGTCAGGAAGATGACAGACTTTTTTCACATGTGGGATCTCTTAAGCCATGGTTCCACTGCGCATTACGTGCCAGAGTGAAGCGGGGCAGGAGGATGCAGCACAGCAAAGACCCAGACCTAACTCTGTCGCGCAGTCCCATTCAGAAAGTACGGTTAGGACAGGCGAGGTTAGGAAGGATGTGTCATGTCGCGTGAAGAACAAGGGAGCAGCAGGTGGCCGCATCTCTGCGGTCGTCTAAGTAAAGCTTTGAGCCTCGTTCTCCAGGGTTTGGAAGGTTACTTGAAAACCGTAATTAAAAAATTAACTAAATTAGTATTAACAGTAATGCATTACTTTTTGGTGTAAGTAATTAACAAAGTAACTGAGTTACTTTTTGAAGTAACTATCACAACACTGGCCTTAACTACAGCTGACACAAACTGCTGAGTTCAGCGCCGTGATGTAAAAACACACACACAAAATCCTCATTTCATCCACAGCTTAATGTACCACTGAATGATGAACAGATGTGAAATAATTTCACATGAAAATAT
>OMNM01049324.1:0-12140 GCA_900302745.1 Parablennius parvicornis
TTAATTGGTGGTTGTCTGTGTGTTTGCCATTCGATGGACGCATGTTGTATCCTGCCCTCACGTATAGAAGATGGATGGATGGATGTTGTATCCAAAAATCCACGGTTCAGCAGTTCAAAAGCAGCTATCGCCCTGGAATACAACAGTGTAACCAACTAGGTCATTCTTTTTTATCATCAGATAAAATACAGTATCTCTAACAAGGGCATGTTGTCCTTTGAACTTTTATCTTGTCACTATGAATAATCTAGTTGTTGACCTACACCACTGGGTCGAGGACAAAATATTTTCACAGCTCGAACAATACAGGCGTGTGTGTGTGTGTTTGAGATCATAAAACAATCACCTAATGTTTTATTGATCTCGACAGAATCAAAGTGCAGCCCATTAGGGTTCCTTCATAAAGGTATGAGCTCAGTGCAGCTGCACTGTCAATATCTGACATCAGGATGTGGACGCATTAATAATTCATGACAGCTGCATTGTTTACAAATTCAAAAAGCAAACAAACACCAGAACAGCTACATCGTTTGAGGAAGAGAAAATGAATCATGTGGCGATTTTTGTGTCTGAGGGGGATTTCTGCTCCAGTTTGTGGATTTCAAACGAAAGGCGTGCGTTTTAATTCACGGATACTACCGGGTGGGTGTGAAGTGGGTGACTGGATCGGATTTCTGGGAATGTGTTGGGAGGAAGGGAGGACACCAAACAGTCAAGTTACAGAGAGACACCAGGAAGAGGAACCAATGCACCTTCAAAATGAAAGTACTGCCAATGTTTCTGTCTGGACGGACAGGGCTGCATGTGAGCAGTTCTACTACAAAGAAGCAGATTTTCAATCATAAACGAGAGCCAGACATTTTAATATCATTTGATATTAAACATTTTAATGCCACATTTCAGAAACTGCATATTTTCCCCACAGCGATTTAAGCGAGCTAGTTTTCTATATTTGAGTAAGGTGTTGTTTGATGAGGTATGAAATAAAGCTGACCGTCACATCTTGATCTTGTGTCTCTCTTTAAAAGAAATAATAATAATAATTGTCAGGTTGTGTTATTTACGGTCTTCTTTATTTTCTTTTTGGCTCATTGTCACAATGTCAACTGAATCTAGGGCATAATTACGTCTGTGAATACCACATATTTCAAGTTGTATTTTTGTCTAGATTGTAAGTCAATATGTCTGTTCTGCATCTCATACTTGTTTAGGATTTCTTATATAAACTTTTCTTAAGTTTATTTTATTTCGCTCTGGTGGTCAATCGGTTATAATGTTGAAATACTATGTTATTAGTAGCGTTTCATTTTCACTGTTTTGTTGGATGTTGACCTTTTTAAAGATTTTTTAGGACTTCTTTTTATTTTTTTATCCTCAATGGACTTTTTTTTCTTGCATTTCCTAGCTTAAAATCTCGATTTAAAATAGTCCACTGTATAGATCATATTTTGGACATGTCAATGCAAATCAAAGAGGCATTTGAAATATTTAGCTGACATATTTTAGAGGTATTAGGATTTTTATTTTTACAGCTCTAGTTTAGTCTTGCATTGTTGTTTGTTTTGAGTTTTGCACTCATCCACACGACAGCTCTCTGCGCTGTCTGTAATTTAGGCGGATGTTGACTTGAGCTTTACGCGCAGTCCGTGTCCGTCGGAGCGGGACTCCAGATAAACGCAGCTGACAGCTGAGTGAGCTGAGCTGCTACTCGCTTTACTGATCACTTTCGGTTTTGAAGTTGAAGTGTCCGCCGACCTACAGTCGTTCTGTAAGTGAGGCTGGCCATTCACTTTTCTGAATCCCCCGCTACTCCGAACGCGCTGCGCCGGGATCATGCTGAAATTACGCAGCGCGACACTTTGCCTTTCTTTGTGGGTTGTGTTGGAAACAACTGTCCACTGGGGAGCTTGTTCAACAGCTAACGCAGAAGGCTTGGGTGAGTAAAAAACCGCATCATGCTTTTCTTTTTTATTTCTGCGTCACTTTTCGACTGCGTGCGTTGCTGTTTTCTTTCTGTTGGATCCAAACTTTCCCCCCTTCGGAGGAGCGCGGCCGCGATATGAGGCAGCAAAACTATTACAAACCTGTTCGACCACAACAAGTGGAGGCAGATAATAACAGCCTTTTTTGTTGTTGTTTAGCCGAGTTTAAAATTACTCCCATTCTTCAGCGCGTCCATTGCCTTGACGCAGTGTGGCAGGTCAGATAAGTTGCACACTCATGCTTTGGTCTGCTCGCAGCCAGCAAACATCTCGGCTTCTGATTAAACAATATCTTGTTTTCTTACCGACAACGCGTGTGCTGCCAACTACGATCTGAAATGTAGTTTTTCCAGATTATGACTTTTGTCAACCCTTTGTCTATTTTGAGAAATGTATTTTCATCTGCCTGAGATACCTGCACTAGATTATTATTGTCATTTATTAATGTTCTGTATGATCTGATCCAGTTTAGGGTCCAATGGTGGGCAAAGGCAGTGTACATTAAGTCAGACACACTGACATTCACACATGTGGGATATTTACAGTCACCAACTAACTTTATATTCCGCATATACACAGTGAAGAACATGCACATTGTTGAGGGAGAGACCTCCTAGGTCCAACCAGAACTTAAACTGTTAGCACTGAGGCCATACTACATCACTATGTAGCTATTATTACTTTATATGACTTACAAAATGCTTCACGGGATTTGATACGAACCATCAAATACAAATGTAAATGTATATTATAAATACACAAAATTGAAGATAGATATGTTTTAAAGTTCTTCTTAAAGATGTGCACTGTGGCAGAAGCTCTTGAGTCCTTCTGAAGGTGGTTCCACAATCAGCCTCAATGGTACAATCACCTTTTAATTATGAGCCAGATCTAGTGAATAACTAGTAGACCCAACTATAGTACTTGGAGTGTGTATGCAGAGATCAGGAATGGATTATATAGCCAATAGAAAAACTAATGTAAAGAGGCCAGGCTGGTAATAATGTGACAGCCTGACTGTGGCGGGCTCCACACGCTGCAGGAGAGCATCAAGGGATGCTTTGTTTCAAAAGAGAGAAATGAGAACTGCAATAATTCAGCCATGATGAATCTGAGGTGTAAGTATTGATTTGCAGTTCTGCATGTGACACGGGTAGAAAACAAGAGGGTGTGTATACAATTCACAGCAAGGCCTCAAGATCTCTCAAGTTTGAAAATACTGTGTATTTGAATTGAACCACCCCACACGAGCACCAACAATTGTCAAAGGCAATCAGGATTCAATGAGTGTATATTGTGGTAAGTTGTTCCATTTCAACATGACAAACCTCTGCATTTATTTTCAAAGTGCTTAGGGAAATTTCCTTTCATCAATAACACATTTTTTTTTGCCAAAAATTGCGGAAAAATTCCAAATAATGTTCTCAAAAAGCCGTTCTACTTCATTTATATTGCATCATTCAGAAAAAACGAGACCGTTCAAGGTGTTTTACAAGCCTTGAACTACCTTCTATGTGTTTTGTCTCAACCATGAGTACATAACCATCTGTTTGGTCTGTGACCTTTTGAAGTAAAGAAAGTAATTTATTTTTGGGCATTTCAATCTGAGAACTTCACATTACAAATATATCTTATCGTGAAAGGGAGGACAGGTCGACCGCTCAGATTGGGAGCCAAAATGTTGACAGGTGCTTTTTGTCTCAGAGATCCCGTGGCTTATATTTCTGAAGCAGTACTGTTTCTTCCAGCATTTCTTTGTGAGCGATGTTGCCTCACAGTATTTTGCGGTGGAAGATAATGCTGAATAGCACTTTTCCCTGTGGGCCGTCACTTGTGAACAGTCTGTGAAGAGACACTAACGTCTATTCAGTGGAATAGATTTCCACTTTCAGACACATGCCACCCAATTTCCCTTTTCTTGTGAAAATGATTACTCAACTTTTTTGAAATAACTCCTTGATATTTTAATACACCATTTTTTTCGGGGCTAGTTTTATACCAAAGATGTTTTTAATGGTAAACATCATCTTATGTTGGCTCGGCTTCACCACACTATGACACCTTAAACGTTGGATGACTGAAAGTCCGTCATATTTATTAAGTTGGTTAAACTGCGGTATCTTCTGTCTCATCTCCTCAGACGAGGATGCGTTCACCATTGAGCACTCAAACTCAAGAATGTGCCTGGGTGCCGGGGCCTCGTCAGAAGTGACCCTTGCTCCCTGCAACTCAACCAGCAGGTCCCAGCTGTGGAAATGGGGTTCGAGGTCCCGGCTCTATAACCTGGATACGTCCCTCTGCCTGATGATGAACGTCTACAGCAAGACGTTGTCCCTGGCGGACTGCGAGTCCAATCTGCTGGTGCTGTGGCTCTGCCAGGACCAAACTGTTTACACGGCTTATCAGATGTTCCTGGCGGCCAGTGAGGGCAAAGCGGTCGTCAAACCGTTTGCTAATGACACTTGGGTACGAGGAGGATCCCAGGAAAGCATCTGCCAGAGGCCATATCGTGGTAAGTGTGGCGCCACTCTTTTCGCTTCACTTACTGTCATTTTCATATGTGTCTTAATTTAATTTTGTCTGTAAAAAGACATAAATATAGTTTGAAACTGCTAAGTTGATATTATGTATTTTTTTTTTTTATGTGTATATGTGTACGTATGTAAATGTTGTAATTTTCCAGCATTTCCTGGTTGTGTTTTTGTTGCTATTCTGCTACTTAATCAAGCTAAATATAAATCAGCCAAACAGATGAGATCACAGTGATATAAGCACGAGTGCAACATCATGAAATTACAGTTGGATTCAGTTTTCCCCTGAATGTAGCAAAGGAATTTGGACTCAGGCCTTACTTTCTGAATATAGCGAAGGTACTTTCCTGCTTCCGCTCGGTTCACCTTTGTCGCCACTGACTTGTCTGTCACATCAACAAACAGGTTCTGGTAAATTTTACACAAAGCCCGGCCAGTTGATTGTCTTCATTCCTCCCGGTTTTAGGTCAGTCACATGGTATAATAACACAGAATGCCAAAGGTTAGTTTAAGGAGGTGTATTTTATTCTGCCTGTGGATAAACTGATGACAGAGGACTAATGAATTCCCCTAAAACTCCAGCCATATTGGCACACACCTCCAAGGTGAAAAGCACGATTAGGCTTTACTTTCACTTTCTTTACCGGGGAAACGTCTCACCACTTGACAAGTAAACATAGGCTTATAACCCTCCGAAATTGTGTTTTGCATTTTCAAATGTTTTAGATTGAGCTTTAACAATGTTTTCATTCATAATTTCAATTGTTCAGTTATTTTTAACAACATATTTTGTAAGGATGTAGAAAAAATAAGGTCAGTTTAAATAACTCATATCTCACAACGCCCTGAATTCATATTCACAGTTGTAAAAGCGACACTAAAATTGTTAGTGCAGTCACATGCTACTTTTTGAAGCTATCTGAACCGAAAATCTGAGACAATGTGTGACTCAAAGGAAAATCCCAAGCCGTACTGTTTCATCTGCTGTTACTTGATAATAAATTATTTGTTCTTTTGAATATTTCTTGCTGTTAATGAACAGAATCTGCTGTAGGTTTAGGATATCCATGTAGAAACCTTCTCTCTGTGAGTTCTGCAGAGAAAAATTGTTGCAGACATGGGACGTGATTCGGGGTTGTTGTGACATGTTATATGACCACTGAATTTCCTTTTTTTGCAGTTGTTTACACCGTGAACGGGAACTCTGCTGGCATGCCCTGCGAGTTCCCCTTCAAATACAACGGCAGCTGGCATCACTCGTGCCTCCCGGACGCGGACTTCCCCGGACTGTCGTGGTGCGCCACCTCCTCAGACTTCGACCAAGATGGACGGAAGGGACACTGTCTAAAACCTGGCATGTTGTTCACATAGTACCAGAAGTTTCATATCAGTTGTCCTTTTTGTTGTTTTTTTTAAGTTATTTTGTCTCAATAAGAAGGTCGGAGTTTGACTTTTTTTTTGGGAGAAAGCAGTCATAACATTATTGGATGTAAAATGTAAAAATGTACATTACTAATAATTATAGTGATGTTAGATTTTAAATTGGCTCTGTGAATTGAAGCATTTCTAAAAAATATTTTTTTTTTTTTTCACTCTACAGAGAAAGGTTGCGAGACTCTCTTCTCCGGTCCGGAGGGGAACTTCTGCTACGAGTTTGTCCCAAACGCTGCCGTGTCCTGGCACCGAGCTTTGGATTCGTGTCGCAATCAGGGAGGCGATCTGCTCAGTTTGTCTGAAGCCGACAAGCTCAACTCCTCGACATGTGAGTCCGAGTGCTGCTATAACCACATCTGATCCACCTATACTCAAGCCAAAATAGAACTTCTCATTGGGTATCATCCAGTCGTCAGGCTTGGCTGTAAAACTTTGAAATGTGAATTCAAAATTGAAGTAATGGCTTAAAAAATATTTGATTCTTATTTTATACATTTTAATTTCTTTATTTTATTAAGCACATCCTCACATTTTAACAAATGCAAAAGTAGTTATGTCCTCCACAACTCCAACAAGCATTTGTTTTTAAAAAGATGTGGATGGAATATGAAAAAAAAAACACACACAAAAATAAAAACTGATGGGGGTAGAAGCAGTTTTAAGTCAGTCAGTGTCAATATCTTAATCTCTTAGTAGAAGAATCCCCCGACACTCCTTCATGACACAGTGAGCCGTCACCTGCAGTCCCAAATAATATCTGTGAAATAGACTGATGCAGACAGTTTCTCAAAAAGCTAGTATGGATACCTTGTACACTTTCTACAGTCATAACGTTTCTTGACTGGTTTTTACAACACTTCCTCATGGGGGCTGGTAACGCATTGAAGCTGAGATCTTCAGATCGAGTTGGAGCTACTGCATAGTTGTGTTAACGTGACTGTTGGTTGAATAAGAGTAAGGAAAGGCAAAATACAAATAACCTTTTAAAACAACCATCTGACATGATCTAAGATGTTCAGTATTCATTTCAGTTGGAAAGTTGCAGGAGTCGTAGGCTTGAACAGTAGTTTCTAATGAAACAGAAGTTTCTGAGTTCTTCCTGTTTACTGTGAAATAGTAAGAACTGAGCCCGTCTGATATTTACAAAAATGCAGAAGATGTTGGCGACCGTATAACCACCGTGTTGTTTCCAATTTATATTGAAATTGATCTGCTATGTTTTGATTCAGGAAAAACAGAAAATAAGTGTCACATTGGGTTATTTTTAATCATATGAACGCAATACTTTTTTTTTCTCACATGAATCCAATGATGTGAACAGTCATTTCTTGTCGGAATAACTTTTAAACTATGTCCAGAGGCTACATTTAACGGGTAAACAGAGATGAATTCGTTTAAAAAAAAAAAAAAAAAAAAAAAAAGAGATCTGTTTGCACCAGAGCAGCAGTGACTTTACCAAACATGTTGCATTTTATGATTCTGGCTTTGATTTTTTTGATGTCTTTCGCAGTGGCTTACCAAGCTACCTTGCAGCTCTGTTGTCACTGAGGTTTTTTTCAGCAGCAGATCTGTAGTCTGAGGCTCAGTGACACACTTTCTGTCCCCAACATGTGAAATCGACTTTGAATGTCACTAATGACATTGTTCTCTGTTGCACCTGACACTGTTTGCTTGACAGCTTTATGGGTTTTCTCCTCCTGCCTTGCTTTTCAAAGAAATGTACTGTAACGCCTTGCATCTTATAGTTTTGTGTTCAAACAAAATCATTTCCACTCTCGAGTAAATCTCCCTACCCTGTGGTGACGGTGCATTATGCAGGGCTGGGCGGCCTTCGGAGGATGCCGAGCAGGATGTGGATCGGCCTTCATCAACTCGACACTTCTCAGGGCTGGCAGTGGTCAGACGGCTCCCCACTGTCCATGATACGCTGGGAAAGAGGTGATGACGACTTATTTGTGTTCCATTAGCGATCTCTCGTGTTACAAGATAAATTTAAGCCCGTGCAATTTCGTGGATGAGACGTATGGCCACATTTCGATCTTAAAGTGTCGAAGCACATCTTTTCAGCTGGAGATACATTGCACTGTGCTTTGGCACAACCAGAGCGATCTGGTATTGTACTGGAAGCACCTGCTCCTCCGAGCACAAAAAGCCCCGCGTCCCGCTGTGATCTGCTGGCTCATGCTTGCCCCTCTGTCAGACCAAGAGTTGGTGTCAGTCTGAGAAACAATGCGGTTGCTGTTGTAAAGAAGCTCATTGTGCACCGTTATTGGACTTGCTGTGGCGTTGGGATTGTCAGTGCGCCTGAATGAGCCATTAACAATACTGAAAGGAAGGCTTTATGAAGCCTGCTTGCTATTGTCGTATGTTTTCTTCTCAACGGGAAGGTGTTGGTGTGAACGTCAAGGATACTGCAGCTGGCTGGTTTTTCTACTGATATGAGCTCTTTGTGGTTTTTGTAGGAGTGTTGCTACTGACAAAATTATGCCACGCTGCCGTTGCAGCGTCAAAGATCTCTTCTCTTTCACTTCCCCTTCCTATCACTCGAAAAAAGGCAAACCTTGAAAGATGTGACAATCTCTGATATGATCAGTCGGTGTGTGATTTTTATTGACATTTGTATGTGGGAAAATGTATTTGACAGGAATGCCACCTTCCTCTGCCATTATTGAGTCAGACTGTGGAGCCCTGAACTCAAAAATGAACTATGAATCTCATCCGTGCAACAAGGGGTTACCGTACATCTGCAAGAAGCGTGTTGACACCTCCGACGCAGCTGTGACAGGTAGGTCTGCTGCTCCTATTATGCTCTGTTTGCTCTCAGATTTCAACTTTAGATAAGACAGCCGGGCTCATTGTAGCTCTGCCAGGCTGTACTCGTGCAGAGCAACTCTCCGCGCAATGCAGAACAAATTCGGTTTGGCTCATTTGCGTCTCGCTTTTTTCGCTCCAACACTCAACATTGCATTAATTCAAGTCAAGTACAGGATCTATCATGATCTTCATTTTGCAGGACTATGATTTTTGTTTCACATATGCAAAACCTGGCCTCTCCTCACAACCTGTATCTGCTTGCTTTCTAGAGTCGTTGGTGTATAACGAAACCGTGTGCGCAGAAGGTTGGGTCCCATGGAATAGCTGGTGTTACAAGTTGGTGAAAGATGAGCCCCAAACTTATTCGGAGGCTCAGAGCCACTGCAGCACCATAGAGGGGGGGGCAGTTTTAGCCACTTTCCACTCAGTTGACAGCAAAGAGATGATCAGCACCAATTTCCACAGAGGTAAAGTGTTTCTTTTCAAACTCATTCAAGATATCTTCATAGATTTGTAGTTGGCTAAATTGCTCTATTTGTCAGTATATTTGTAGTCATGTAGAAATGAAGTTAATTTTTAATTTTTGTGTCAGGTGGAAATTTGTTGGACGTGTGGATTGGGATGGTAGGTGTTGGTGCGAATCCCACCATCTTTAAATGGACTGATGAATCACCTGTCACTTTCACTTTCTGGGATCAAAACCAACCACTGCAGCCCGAGGACTTTACCAGCTGTGTTTTCTACTCTGGAGAGGTTCGTAGAACACATCAGTCTTTGTGTGTGTGTGTGTGTGTGTATATGTTTATTTGCAGGCAAGGCTTCACTTGAGGATTGTGAATTCAAATCTGCCTGTGCTCTGCAGTCTCATGCTTGGCGGTTGGGAGATTGCACTCAGAGACTTCCCTTCATGTGTCAGAAGAAAGGAACGGTTCAGAAATCAACCGCAACACCTGGGTGTAGCTTTGAGGATGTAAGTATTGTCATGAAAACCCAATTGTCTGAAAGAAGACTGCAGTGTTTTGCATAATGAAAATTGGGTCACGATCACAATGCTTGCTTACTTGTACATGTTCTTTTTGATTTAGACGTTATATCTGAACCCTCAAGGCTTCTTTCTGACATATTTGTTGGCAACAGTATCTGAAACTAGATATCAGTAGCCTTCTTGGAGTGCATGACACTGATTGCTTCAGATTTTGAGTCCTTCGTGAAACGTAACTTGGTCAAACAGATATTTTGAAAAAACAGTTGTTGAAACCAAACGTGTATAAATACACCCACATAGTCACAAACTTTATTGTGATGTTTAGAAAGTAATACACTATGTAACCTTGACAGTCATTGTGGATGGTGCTGATATGTGTTGTAACCAGAATGAAAATGAATTATTTGGGCCATGTTTGCTTATAAGTTGATGGTATTGGTTGTGGACTGTCCAGGGTTGGAGGAGACACGGAAACTCCTGTTACAAAGTGAGCACCACACGTGTGCCCTTCAAAGACCGTTGTGACATTACTATTCGCAACAGGTAAGTAGCTGACTGGTTGAAAAAAAAACAAAAAAAAAACCCTTAAATCCCAACATTCATTTTATCTCTAAAACATTTGCTCATACTTGGCTGATCTGTGCAGGTTTGAACAGGCTTTCATCAACCGGCTACTGACAGAGTACATCAACCAGGATCCTCAATATTTCTGGATTGGGCTTCAGGACCTCAAGAGCACGGGCGAGTACCAGTGGGTGAGCACCAACGGGTCCCAGGCCGTGGTGACGTACACTAACTGGGGCTGGTTTGAACAAGGTCAGTAAAAATACTCATGGTTATTGTTTCTCTCGATGACCTGGAGAGGTTCATAATCACTCGCAGTGCTATTTTGTTCATTTTAAGACTTTCTTTACTGAAAGTAGATCACCTGTATTTGATTTAATCCTGCCATCTATTTCATATGCATGACACTGACCGAGCTTTCATAGACACTTGCAGCGCTCTTCTATTCCTATTCTGTCACCGCATGACAGGATTCGTCGTGCCTTCTTTTCATACCTTCACTCAGAGACCTACAATATCCTACAATACTCAGTACAATATCCAGAAAATGTAAAAAACCAACAAAAAGCAAAAGATTAGAGCTTTTCACCTCGTGAAAACAGCCATTGAGTCACAGACTAGATTCCCCAGAGCTTCACACATTTGTAACAAATGCTTCTCAGCACCATTAAAAACACAGTAATAATGAATAACTCCCAGATATTGAATGTTATCTTTACAAAAAGAGGAAGAAACACTCGCTCATTTATCATTTTTGACATTTTTTTTTTTTAAAAAGGGGGGGTTGAATGCATTTCTCCAAAGTGTATTTGCAGGTTATTATATATTGTTTCTTAGTGCAGGTCAAATAAAATGCACAAAAGTTTTGAATGGTTTTAAAAAATTTAATCTCGTATGTATTATATTAAGTGTTTGAAAGAAACTGTTTCCTCTTTAGAACCTTCAAAATTCACAAGCATGAGCAGAAAATATGAAAAATGTTGCAAAAGGACAAAGTACTTTCTGGTTTCAAACCTTGGCTTTTCTCGTCAGTTCCTTGGTTTGCACATGCATACATAATAAATAGACAGAAATAACTCCTTATGCTGCTACAGTAATTTATTTACATTCATTATGTTTGTATATGATGATACTACAGGTTCTTGATTTTATGTTTAAGTTAGAAAAAATGTTATTTCATGTGGTTTAATATTGTGGATGTAACAGTACAGATGAGTGGATGGTTTAGTTATAGTATGTTATTCTTGAATGAATATTGTAGGGATTGAAGCTGCTGCTTCCTGTTCTTCTTTTGAGATGATTACCATTTGTGTGCATTTATGTTAGGAGATAGTTTCTATACACTTGCTGTTGAGAAATGGGTACATTTACAAACCGACTGTGTACATAATTCTGTGTATACGTGAGTTGTCATCACGTTACTTGTTCATGTGTGTTTCAGAGCGGGATGGAGGCTGTGTGGTGATTTCCACTGCAAAGCCCCTGGGCAGGTGGGAAGTGAAGAACTGCACAGTTTTCAAGGCTGGCACCATCTGTAGGAACGACCTCAGTCCACTTCCACTCCCAGATCCAGAGCCGGACGTTAACGCCAGCTGTCCGGATGGATGGGAGTCCAGGCCAAACATCAAGTACTGCTACAAGGTGTGTGCCTTCTGTTTTTTCACTGAGCTGCACCTCCACCTCAAGTGTATCTCAGAAATGTTGAGGAGAACTGAAAAGTTTGTTGTATGTTAAGTTACAGGCTTCAATAGTGATTGATATATGGCCTCGGGTTTAAAATAAAAAAAAAAAAAAAAAACTGTTATTCTATAAAATATATTAATTATTTTT
>OMNM01049325.1:0-12611 GCA_900302745.1 Parablennius parvicornis
TCATGTTTGTTATAGCTGTTAGAATTAATGTGTACAACATTAATGTAAGTGCTGTCATATCACTCAGCCCGTGGTTCACATGGTCAAAACACAAAGTTTGTTAAAAATGTTAAAAGTGATTTGTCTTGGATGCGATTTAGCACTGGCTTAACACACAGTCGTTATCAATATACGTCCTCTGTGTTATGAGTCCTAATCCACATTGTCAATTGACAGAAAGTATCCGAGCTCAAAGCCAATTCTAAAAAAAATTCTTTTGCAGCTTTTGCCTGTTGTATTAGATGCAGCGTTATCTTTGTGATCCCATTACACTGTAGATTGATTTTACACCTTATATTGCCATTTTTCTCTGTATGTGCAGTAATTTGTTTCTGGTCAAGGCCAGGTCCAAATGTAATCACTCCTTCCATATCAGCACCTGAGGCACCTCCTGTGGACACCTTATTTTTTTTAATCTTCCCGCATAAATTGCAGTTGGCTTGTTATAGTAGTTGAGAGTTATTCTTTCAGATGCTATTTTTTACCTTTCACAGTTGCCAACAGTGTGTGTTCTGGTTTATTTGCCTCAACGTCTCATCTTGGGGAAACAGTGCAGGTTAAATTTTTTGTGGGAACGAGAGAGGACCAAGTAATTTCTTCACTTAAGTGTGGAGCTTTAGTGATTGTGTGGGTAACCACAAACTGCAGCCATTGCAGAATCGTGCGTCTCTAATGGAGAAAAAAAAAAAGAAAGAAAATTCAGGTAAACATGGCAAAGTGAAATCAATGAGGCAGACTTCATAATGTTTTGTGTAATGCATTGATGAATTATATATATTTTGATGCCCCTTCGATATTTCATCCCTGAAATTATACCAAAGTATAGCAGGTAGTTATTATCAGATATACTGAAGCAAGTGGGAAATTTAGTGTAAAGAGAAAATACAAGGAAAACTGTGTTACAAGTTTTTACAATAGAAAGTTATAACCTTCTAAAATGTTTTTAAATGAAATGGTATTTTCACCTCAATATAGCCTCCTATGCTCCATCCATCCATCTTCATTCAATGGAGGGTCACAAAGGCTGGAGCCAATCCCAGCTGACACTGGGTGAAAGGCAGGGTACATCCCTGATGTCCATCACAGGGCTCCTATTCTACTAATGGACATTTTTAAATCTCTTAATTATGTTGTGATTATTCCAAAATGTATGAATCTTTTACATTTTTGATCAGAGTAAAGAAATAGAAACTAGCATTAAATGTTTGATTCTAAAGAGAAGCTTAGTTTTCTTTTCCTTTTTTTTTTTTAGTTTGTTGGCCTGCAACACAGTTTTTGTTAGTGTTTGCAAAATGTGCTGCCAATTCAGCTACAGTTCGGCCAAAGCTATGTAAAAAAAAAAATAAAATCTGTTGGTACATATACAGACACACGCACACACTCTCTTGTATCATGGTGGTACGAGAGAAGCGCTTGATTTCCTGCCAATCGGTGGCCTTTGTGTGCGTGTGATTGCGTGAGAACTGTGAGTGTTTGGGAGGATGAGATGATTACGTAGCAGACGGTCGGGTTCAGCGAGGGAGAGGTGGCGGATGCTGGAGCAGTGCATTGTGGGTATAGAGATGGTTCATAATCCCTCTGTATGCAACAGCTGGCTCACCCAACAGCCCTTCATCATCATCAAAATCATCATCATCATCATCATCATCATCATCATCATCATCATCATCATCATCATCATCATCATCATCTCTGTCTTTCTTCCTATTGTCTTTTTCACAAGCCTGGAAATGCAAAATCCTCTTTTTTTGGAATATACATATATATACATATATATCCAACAGTCATATTAGAATACACATATATTACTCCCATATATTACTGGAGTGTATTTATATTAGTTTAAGTATTTGTTATTACCTTATTCAGTTCACATTTTCAGGTGATCAAGTTTGTTCAAGTATTACTGTTTTAAATTAGAGGTTTGAGATCATACTAAATGTGCAAAAGTTACTTGTTTTCACATTTTATTTCCTGTTCTGTTTCAGTATATTATAGTGACTTGTTGAGTGCTGTATAATTGCACAGTTCACATAAGTAAATGAAAAACCATCAATAATTAAAGCAAAAGTTCACAGTTTTTTGGAATAATGAGAGAAAAAGGATCGAGGAAAAACAACAAAGACTCACTCGTAGGTCCAGGTCACTGAATATTCTAGCTTATGAAACTTCTCCAATGAAGCGATAAATGTAACAGAATAATACACTAAGAGGGAGACAGAGGTTAGGAAGTTCCTATTTAGGACTGACTTATTATTAGATCAGATTGACAAAATCAAGTACATCCTGGGCAAGAGGTTTAAAGGGCGTTTGATTATAACCCAAGTTATGTGATCATGCCATTGATGATGACGTGATCAGGAAAAGCGGAAAACACATCCAAAGGCAAAAAAAAGGCTGAGGGGATTCTTAATGGAGGACAAAAACAAACAAAAACAAGTGGAGACGGGACCATTGTGGAGGTAGAAACCCAAAGTGAGAGTGGATGTTGAGGTGTCCACTGTACTGTGTCCGTCCCCTCAAACAATGACCCACAGTTTCACTGAAAGCCTGCTAACACTCTACTGTATGTCCTCATCCTGGCCCCTATCCACTGAGTGTGTGTGTGTATGTGTGTGTGCGCGCGCGCTACAGTCATGGGACAATGACAGCTTGTTCGCTGGGAGTGTGGATGGAGGGATAAACAGAAACGGGGGAGCAGAAAGAAAGACGAGTTTGTTCAGGGGTCAGGCTGTCTAAGTGTTGGGCTGCTCTGTCTGTTTCATGTTTATGGCTTTTAACAGGTTGTCCCCCTCAGAGTAACTCGCAAGCTTTAGTTACTTAATTTGTGCAAATGCTTGATGAAGTTTTTTTTTGCTGACATCCATCAAACCACTGCAACCTCTTTTTTTTTTTGCTTCTTTCTTAACTTTATTGTTAAAGTTTAGATCTTTGTTAGAGTTGTTAGTACTTTTTTGTTAATCAACTTGTTTTCAACCAAGGTTTTCGATCTAATCGTTGGCCTTCACGAGTCTGTTCTTCCTACCTTGAATCTCATTTACAAACCAACACTTTAATCTGAATATATAAAGTATTTTTATATCGTCAGTTGAGTGCAGCTCCACACTAGTTGTCAATGAGTGAACAGCTTTCTCTAAATGGAGAGCTGCGTGCATCATTCACTGTGAAAAAAAAAGCCAGAACCTACTAGATCTTGTGCAGTTATATTCATTCTGCAGTTCCGGTTTATTTGTCATTTTGTCTTTCCTCCCAGGTCCAGACTAAAGTTGTACAAAAAAAGAAGCACATGATTCAGTCAGTTATTGTGACAAATATTCCCTGACATGACAGTTCTGTCTTTTCAACTAAATGCAACTCAATGTTTGTCTGATTTTTTTGTGGTGGTAATTTCACAAGCTGCGAGCTCACCGACATTCTTAGAAATGAATGAAGTTGCAGGAATCCCTCCAATATGCACAGTGGTTACAGTTGCTTGCCTGCAGGAATAAGCAGCTTTTGTAACCTGTCATGTCCTCTTGCTTGTTTTGTTTAGAGCTCTTTAGGCTTCACTGCATCCAAACTTCAATCACTTGGTTTTAAATCTTCTTGAATGGATTTTCTCCTCCCGTGTAGTTTGCAACTAGGGCTCATTTTTGATACAAACAAAACAAACAAGGGTGAATGCAACCTCCATTTCTACTATATTACTGCTGTAGACCTAACTAACCCTAAGTTGGTGTATTTATAGTAATGCATGACATGCAAGCAGCATGCTTGACAGCTTGTCTATACTGTATGTTCTTTTAAACAACCAAGAACAGAAAAAGAAAAAAAAAAGTAAAGAAGAGAGAGGAAAAAAAAAGAAAGATTAAAAAGAAAAAACCCCAACCAAAAGCAGTCATTGGTTTGCATTTCATTCTCTAAAAACGCTGAAAATAAAGATTGGTTGATGATGTGTGTTTTTGCAGTGGCTGTCTGAACTAAAATCAGGAGATCAGCGATACGTCGTTCAGCTCAGCTGGCCGTACTGAACAGCGCGAAGAGAAAGACAGTGAAGATTGTGGGAAAGAAAATACATCTGTGTAATCATCTGTTCTTGTGGTGATTACTATTTTTGCCGACTGAATCTGAGAGCGGTGGGAGCAGAGCAATCTTACCACGGCAGGATTTAAATAAGTGAGGAGTCGTCTTTCGGATAGAAATATTATGCGCTGGGTTTATTGTGACACGTAGGAGCCATGACTGGGTAATAAATCCAAAGAATTACGAATGATCTCGCCTTTTTTTTGTTTTTTGTTTTTTCCTGTTCAGTAACAGGACTATGGACCTGAGCCTGCGAGATGCCCTGGGTGGTGGTGGAGGAGGTGGAGTGCAGGGCGGGGCTCCCGCCGACCCCCTGCTGAAGAGAGACTTCATGGCCGCGCTGGAGAAAGAAAGCTATGACGACAAGGTCGGGGAGACGGTCTCCAAGAGCGACTATCGACCCTTGCTGGACGGGAAGGACACCAAGAGCGGTGAGTGGGGAGTGTTTGGCAAAGACGCGCCGCAATATGGCAACCAGCAGATGCTGCTCTTAATGTGATGTTGATCCCTGTAGCGTGGTTCACGTCGTCTGATGGAGGTCAGACTCCAGTTGGCTGGTTTGCATTGAGGAGAATCGGTTTACATGTTTTTGCTTCAGTGGTCATTCGGTTTAAATCAGAGAGAAAACCATATGAAATGGCCACCTAACACGCAGTGTTTAGCTGATTCATTCTGATGTTCAATACATTTACTTCTTTCTATTTAAGAAATATTATTATTGAGGATAATTCTCATTGTGTCCATCTAAACTGTATGAAGGTCTTTCACTCGTCATTTCAGTCAAATGATTTAGAATTTCTGCCATCAGAGCGGTACATTTAAAAATATGGGCTTGATGTTCAAGCAGTTACATATTTCTTTGCTTGTGAGGTTAGATGCTATTTTATATGAGCCTGTCGATGGCAATCAACGTCATTGTCAGTCACAGAAACCAACTCTGAATGAAGTAATGTGTCTGAAGTTAGTAAACTTTGCTGCTGCATGTATGGAAATGAGTTCCAGTGGCTTCCTTCTTAGCATGCCACAACAGATCATAAGACCAATATGGATTATTTTGCACAGTGTATGCCCTTCCTGATGCAAACTTACAATTAAAACTTGCTTCCCTAAACACTTCTATGCTCCGATTCTCCATTTCTCATGCAGAAATGTATTTAGTAACATCCAATTATATTTTTTGAGCTCTCAAAAACACCTTCCAGGTTCAGGATTTATGTTAGTCCCACTTAACTCGCATGGATCCACCTGCATTTCCCATATTTTCAGTTCACCTCCTCTTTAATTGACCAGTTATGTCGAATGGCGACCCCACACAGCCACTGAGATGCATTCGGCCTGATCAGAAATGGCCTCCTTAAAGTTTGACTGGTTTTGACTTTTTGTTAAAGCATTTTGTTGTCCAGCCTCTCACACGTTGTTGGAATCAGCTTTATACTGCATGACTGGTAAACTGACACTTATAAACAGAATATCTCATAGCATATTATTTAACATGCAGTAGCTTGATAAACTGTCATCATATGCTAACCTTTCATGTATTCATTGAATATTATAGATATGTGAGGCAGAAGGAAGGGCTAAATCTGAGAGCTTAAGAGTAAATTAATGTAGATAAAAAAAGGCTAAAATTGAACTGCAGGGTTTTAGGAAGAGGAGGAGAATGAGAGATGGAAAATAAGGGAGCCGTCCAGGCTGGAGAGTTAAATAGAGCAGACACAAAAGCCCTGTAGACACACAGAGACATGGATTATTATAGCCTATAGAGGGGTATTTGTTCAAACTTCAAGGGGAGGGGGAGTCATTTGTGCTAACAAGAGACTGCAGTAGTATTCCTTCTTTGTTTTTTTTTTGAATTATTCTAAGTAAGCCTGTACCAAACTCTTTTCACATTACTCTGTTAATGTTTATCCTCTTTCGACTTGTTGCAGCTTTATGAAAGATGAATGGGATTTATTTCTCTGTGTCCAACCTCCTGATAACTGATCCAAAGTCCATAAAGATTCACATTATCTATGATAAACACTGAGGCTGCAACTATGTTATGATGTTACAACATTCCCCCATCCACGACTTAAAGAACTAGTCCTTCCACAGTACTAAATGCAGATCTCTTTTCAGGTAACACATAGTGAAAATGATTATTTAACTATTGTTCTTTGTTGACTTCCTAATCAAGATTCACAGTCTCACACCTCAACATTGGGTGTCACCCAGCTTGAAACTCACAATTGTTTGGATTTTGAGTCATAAATGTTTTTTTGCATCACTAATAAATAAGATCAGACAAAGACCTGTCATTACCTTTGATTTTATTTATTAAAAATCTTAGATTTTCTCAATTTACAACTGTGCTTCAAATCCTAATTTGATGTTAGATGTTGCATTATTCAGACATATTGTAACTTTGATCACTTCTTTGACATGACTGGTACTTTCATCTACTTTAAGACATCCTCAGTTGCAATATGCCTTGTGACAAACACACATTTCAGGAAATTATGTTAATGTCTTTGGAATTTGCACTTCAAAATATCAATGCACTTTCTCTTCTTAGGCCCATTTTAACCAGATGTAACAACTCAGCATTAATCATAATAGTTTGTTATTGATTTCCCCTCATTTATGTTTGATTTTTGTGCTTTTATGCTGCTGGGCTGTTGCCACCATGTATGATATAATCTTAAAATAATGAATCAAATTACAATCTCTAAGGAAACTAAGTAGTTTATTGCAGATTCGTTTGTTTTTGTTTTGTGATATGTATGCACGTTTTTAATTTCAGTGTCACACTGATGATAAATGTGGGATATATCATGCAGACTTACCAGATTATTATTTTTTTTTTAACCATTTTAGACAAAAACTATAATACAAGACTAAAATGATTAATCCCTGCAGAAATGAGGTGGAATTGAGCTCTCATGTATTGCAGATGTAATACTTTAAACTTGTGCTTCTGTGAGTAGTTGTTGCTGCTGGTTATCACAGAGACAAGTTGTGTTAATAATTAATGTTGTCTTCATCAGTGTCACATGCAGGATACAGATACTTGTTTGGGCCGTTGGCTGAATTCAACTGGGAAGAAATTAAGGAATTGTGCGGTTCTGAGTCATTAGTATATTAATAGTTGTCAACATCTGTTTACTGCACAATGAATGAAACTTGTCATATTATAATTAAAGTAATCAGGATATATTGCTTGTTGTATACCTGTCTATGTAAAGAAGCCTTTACAGGCTCGTTTTCCCATTATTTCTTGTTTTTTAGGCCATATCCTCATTCAATGTCTTTTTGTTTTCTGGCTGTGTTTTGCTTTGTTTTTTTTTTGTTTTTTTTTTGCTTTCCTTTTCTATTAGTCTGTTTCTCCCCTCGATCTCTCTTGTTTCCTGTCAATGTGACACTGTGTCAGCCTCGAGAGACAGTGCTGCATTAGCATCATTACCATCACACGCACACACTCGCACACACGCACAATTAGCTTCCAGCCTGTGGCACACGACGGTCTGTTGGGTTGAATGTTAACCTGTCTAGTTGTCTTGGGTCTGACACGCAACAGTCAAGAAGAGAGAAATTGCCAAATACTCTGCTGCAGCATTCGCGGATGAACCAAAAAGAGAATGTTTTTATTGAGATTTTAGAAATAGAAATCATCATACTCATGAGATTATATTTCTGCTGTGTTGAAAAACCAAGAATAAAAAGATCATGCAGAAAAATTGCACTCAAATGCATTAGGTGTAACACTGCTTGAATTTTACTTATTTACAACATAAATACACACAAGGAAACATATGATGGTGTACAAGGTGGGTAGCAAATGGAACAGGAAGCTGAGGTAGTGGTGAGGTAGCGGTCGTATGGAGGTTAAAGTAAGAGATTCACGGGGTTGAATTTCACAGGTTTCCAGTATTGCTGACTATCAAGAGGATGGGTTAATCGCAGAGAAGGAATTTCCCCAGAGGGATTAATATTGTATGTTTTTTTTCTTTTATTACTGAAATAGATTACATGTTGTAAATTGTACCTATGGATGAGTACAATTACAAACTATACTTGGACATAGAAAGTACTAATTAAAAAAAAGCAGATGCCCAAAATAATTATCTAACTTCAATAAGATATGAGTATTTGTAATTAGTTGCTTCCACCACTGCAATTTGTTTCCTGTGAAACAAATTAAGTAAATTCATTTTTTTTGTTTTATTTTTGGATTTCTGCCAAATAATTTCCCCAAAAATTATTATTAGAGCCACTAAAAAAAAAAATTCTGATTTAACAAATAAAAAAATTGTCATGCGCTTTTTGAAAAAAGTCAAAAATCGATGTTGAGATTTATTTATTTTATTTTCTAGAGTATTGGGGCCACTGAAGAAAAAGAAATTCACAAGTAAAAAAGAAAAATCCTCATGCACTTCAAGAAAAAAACTCAAAAATCAACTTGAAGAAATTTTGTTTTCCACTTAGGGGAGAAAAACAATCCTCCTTCATTTCTATAAAAAAGTCTAATTTTTTTTTTAGAGACAAACTGGAAACGTGCGTCTCCTCTAGTCCATCCCTCATCAAGTGACTGTGGATGTTGAAATAATCACATTAAATCACATAGTTCTGACTATATAGGGTTGTTCACTGCTTCTAAACATCTAATTTTTCACTGGATTTCCTTGTTTATTAATAATAAAGAGTATAAATAGCCTACGAGCAGCCCGCAGGGATCGGTGGCCATGTCACTCATAGTGTTGTGAGGGACAGAGAGCTGCAGGCTGCACCGTCTCTTCAAACTCCTAATGCTGATGATAACAGCACTGTGTTTATGAGCTAAAGCCTGTTATGAAGCATCGTTTCACCACTTCATTAAACGACCTGCAATGCATTTTGGAGAAGCAGTCAATACGCTGGCTATTTAGACTTTCTTGCAAAGTGCACGATGAAAGAAAAATGTCAACAATGAATTTAGACTTTTTTCTCGAAGTGCATGAGGATTTTTTCCCCCTCCTTGGAAAAAAACTTGTCAAAGTTTGATTTTTTTTTTTCCATTGTGATTCTTTGTGTATGTGTGACGTTGGCTTTTTGCCACCTTATTCCACAAACTATACAACAAAACAGAGATTCCACAGATTTTGCAAATATAAAATGTGTATAACTTTAGAGCAGGCTCCTAAAAACTGGCTTCTTCATTTATACAAGTTTAAAATGACTTAAGCTCACCAGTGCTACAATCTTTTCTTACTGAGCCACTTCACTGACTCCATTTCTATTCCTTTGCTTTTTTTATTTTTCAATATGCCAACTCTGGCAGTCATTCAGCATTGACTGCTACACTACTTCTCCCCTAGTTATTAGTTTTATCATTAAATGTTATATAGCTTGCTCAAATAATGAAAATAGGGCAGCGATAGAACATATTTTTTGTCCCATTTTTTCATTTTATAAAATTTCAAATAGCTTTGAATTGATTGTACTGTATGTTGTTGGAAACTTGCATCAGGCTAATGAGATCGGAGGTGATGGGGGTCGTGGTGGTGGAGCTCAGACGGTATAGCAGCACACAGATGAGATTGTGTTGATGAGTTGTGAACCTAAACACAGCTGGCACATCAGACTGAGCTGTGTGCGTGCTTTTCTTTCTTTTCTTTTTTTTCTTAAACCCTTTATGATAAACCATCAGCCTGTCGTATCGAGTCACATAGTCAGTGACATATCATGCACAGCTGGTGTGATCAACCAGAACACATCCTTGGGCTCTACGAGTGTCCTTGTATCCTTCATGTTTATATTTCCAACAGCCGTGATGTTCAGAGTCAACATCCTTACGAGGGCAAAAAAAAAAAAAGCGAAGGGTTTCAGGGTTAAGGTGACTGTGTTCAAAACGAGGTTATTTAAAAGTTTATCTCATGTCCTTCATAATAATAGAAATAATACGGTGAGTGTGTGTGTGAGAGAGAGGTTATTTAAAAGGCTGGTGACTATTTCGGGCCTTTAGGCCCCACACTGTATGCACCATATGGATGTTCTTGTATGACACTGAGCATCAGAACATGACTGACAGCAGATGTTTGACCACAGGGTTTCTCAAATGTTTTCATATCAAATATCCTTGACATGCAAACTCTATAAACTCACAAGTATGACTGAAATCCCTCTGGGCTCTCTCCATTAGATCTTTCCATGTTTGCAAGTTTGTCATTGTGGATTGTGGAACTCATTTTAATGATGATATTGATTTATATTAAAACTATGGGAGTTAACCGCTCCTGGAGTCCACACAGGTGAATAATATTGATTAAATAATTCTGACTAGTTCAATTCAGGATAAAAGCATTGTGTCTTATTCACTTGTAATGTTCTGTTGTAGCACTGTTTGCATATTCTTAATTTAAAAACAAAACAAAACAAAAACAAACAAAGTTAGAACCTTGGTTTTTCAAGTTGGATTTGGAAGCATCTCAATGAGGATATTCTCTGGTTTTCTCTGGATAATCTAGAACCCAGTGACACTAAGTTAGATAAAACTACTGGGGCGAGGGAAGTCTGGGCATCTCTGCTAAGACTGCTGCCTCTGCGACCCGGCCCTGGATAAGCGGTAGAAAATGGATGGATGGATGGACAAAGAAGTTGGGTGGATCATTCAATACATTTTGCTATGACATTAAATAAACCATTTGATACCCTATCATTGATTCTTTTCACCTTTAAATTGTCATATTGAAACAATCCTGCCTCATTTTGTATATACAGATGGAAACTCTCAATCCAAGGTAACATATTCCAGTGATTCGAACTTTTCTATGATACGTTATTGCTGCCTCATGGGATATTTAAAAGATATTGCTTAGGGATTGATAGAGTATTGTGAAGATCGGGCTTCAATCTCTTAACTCTTAAGACCAACTTTATCCAGACTAGAGTTGTTAAGGCGTTAAAGCAATTGCTAACCAACTCAGGGTGAAAGACATTAAACAGGTCTAGTGTGCAATCAGTTCAATCTAATGACCACATTTGTTATTGGCAAAGATGTCAGTGAAGCTGCAGAAGGAAACATAAACTACAGACTCCAGTAACATTTTTGTTTTAAAGTGTTTTTAGTTCCCTAACATTTTTGAGCTGTGCAGTTTGTTTGGGCTATTAAACTTGTATTATTAATTAGTTGTAGACAGGAAAAGCAGATGATGGAGATGTTAATCTGAGCTACAGTGCTACTTGTCAGATGCATAGAGATGTACCACTTGTCTTCAAATATAATGCATATTAACATAGATTAGCTGGCATTACAGTACAAAACTATAAATTACACGAGCTTAACATGTGCAGTATATGACTGGAAGGTATTTCTGACAGAATGTCCTGACGGATCTGCAGTTTGATGTTCAGAGCACACGTCAGGATCAATACAAATCAATGAGATCCTATAGTCTCAATGTCAAAACCTTTTATTACTGCTTCCCTTTTTCTTTTTTTTTGCTTTTTTTACAAGCAGGAAAATCATTATGTTTTAAAACATATGAAGTTGAATGTTGAGAGAGGTAGACTCAACCAGGCAGGAGTTTAACCAGTTTATAACAATTGCAGTCTAAAGTTGATCTTTTAATTTTCCAAGTGTTCTTATAATAGCTCTACATTTAGCCCTCTTTTTAGACGGATTGAAGCAGCTGTATTTCCTGTATTTTCCTGTTACCTGGAGTAAATAAATGGGGAAATCATTAAACTAACAAAGAGTTCCTTTCTATTAGATGGTAAAATCATGATGAGTGGAGACATTCAGGTATAGATCTTCCTCCTACCTAAGCTTTCCTACGTACGTCCACCCATATGTTAGAGATCAACACTTAATACACTCCATTCAGAGAGCTTTTAATTATGTATTTATTTATTTTTAACATGTATTGATCCTGACTGTGAACATGATTTGTAGTACTGCACAGGTGCAGTGGTTAGTACTCTTGCCTTTGGTAAAAATAAAAAAGTTCCAGGTTCAAGTCTTGGGGTGTGTTCCTGCGTGGAGCTCCACCCTGTGCATGCAAAGCTTTCTCTCATTACTCTGGTTTCCTACTGTACTCTGGTGTGAGTGTTTTGTTTTCCCCACGATGGACTAGAGCCCTGCAACTCTGAGTGGAGAGAGCTGTATAGAAGATGGATGGATGAATAATGATTTGTGCAAGGTACATATATCTCAGAAAATAAATGAATTTGAACTGTGTTAAATAGACAAACACATTTTTTTTTTAGTTCTCTCTGTCTGCTCCCCTTGACCTTGATATTGTCTGGGTTTACAGGGAGCCACAGTGAAATTCAGCTTACTGTGGGATCACGGAGCAGAACGTTGAGGAAGTTACCGCAGTCTGCTTGTGTTTCTATCAAGCTGGGATGGAGCTGCGTTTGCTGAGGCATGATAACACATCCCTGCAGTGTGCGTGTATGTGTGTGTGTGTGTGTGTGTGTGTGTGTGTGTGTGTGTGTGTGTGTGTGTGTGTGTGTGTGTGTGTGTGTGTGTGTATATATATATATATATATAT
>OMNM01049326.1:0-13006 GCA_900302745.1 Parablennius parvicornis
CGCCATGGCGCCCCGCTGTGACTGGACCCACCGGGCAGACTCGGCCGCTGCACACCTGTGACCGGAGCCCGGGACCTGCGGGAGGAGATCGGTCCTGTTCGGACACACAGGGACAGGTGAGAGATGTGGGAAGATGCTGCTGCTGGTTCACTGGATGTCTTTGTATGAGGGCTGCAGGATATATCGAAATGCACAATATGCACATTTTGAAGTGCGATAAGTTGTGTTTACATGCACTGTGCATTCATGCTCCGCAAGTTCAACATGACAGATTTGGGAAATATACAAGTGTGATTTGTGGCTCATTTTTGTGTAAACGGGGCCTTAAAGTTCATTTAACTTATCACAACACTCAACATCATTATTGCATCTCACATATGCCATGCACTGTGCATTCATACGCCACGAATTCACAAGGACAGTGTTTAAAATATGAAGTGAGATTAATCGTGACTAATTCATAGAAAAACTGGGGTATTAATTAATTATCGCATTATTCCACATCTAGTATAAAAGTGAGTAAAAATGACCAAAACCAACAAAGTGCTCCTCTTCTAGAACACTGCTGGTGTGAATTGCAGACACACTTGTGATTGAAAAACAAAACAACATGGTATGAATACATCTGCTGTAAATTAGTGTTAGGACAAGGGGCACTGTTAGTTGGATGAACAAAGACACAAACATAATCTACCTGTATTTTTTTTGGAACATCTTATCGATATCATGATACTCAGCACTGTTATCTCGTGTTCACCTGATGTTGTTCACTCCTGGATTTACCTCCACCTCCACCTCAGACAAGACACCTGGCTGCATTTATTTCTCACAGAGTTTGGTTTGTGACCCTCAGTTGATCCTTGTAGGTTTATTATTATGAGTCAAGGTCCACCTCTTGTAATGACAGTGCTTAGTCATGAATGCTGTATATGTACAAAAGCACAGTACAAATCAAAAGTCAGACAGGTGTAAGCCTGCCAGTTTATACCGAGGGCAAAGAAAGCCCTTTTCACAAACTGTGATCCCACTGTAGAAAAGGAACAAACTCCTTCTGTAATAATCCTGCAAACTGGGAGGCCTGGATGAGGTAAAGATGAAGAAAGAGACATTTACAGGTCTCTAGGCTTTTACAAGTCTCAATACTCAGACAGTAAACACATCCTCACATTGCTCTTTGTTTTTTTTAATACATTTCTACACAGTTGCTGTTACATAGTCTTCATGCAACTTTTTGAAAGTGTTTCCATCACGTCAGCGCAGCCACCATCAATACAAAGTGCTCGGCACTTCCTACTTTTTTTTTTTTATGTTCTCTTCAAACCGTCCATCCATTCCAGTGATGAATTTTAGCCGGTTCCTTCATTAACGTATCGGCAGTGTTTCGGATGACAGCTGGCTGCTCAGGGGTGAAGATTAGGGTCACATGACCCCTGTAGCCATGGAGACTGGATAACCATTGTATCAGTTGTTAGCAGCTGGTGAACCTTGATTTGGTGATTTCGCTTGAAACGTTGTAGAGTAAACGGAGCGTCTGTCTTGAGCTCGGTGGTGCAGGATACAGTAACTTCCTGTGGAGAGTTCTGTAAAACAGAGCAGCTGAATAGAAAATGCTACACTTTCGTAGACACGGGATGAACTTTTTGATCCACATCTGAAGATAAAGCTTTGTTTTCTTGTGTCTTGAGTTTATTCAGACATGTACCAGAGTGCCAGGAACCCTCTTGAAGCTTTTCGTGTTTGTCTCACATTACTCCACAGAATAAGCTTGACTTTCAAAACTCATATCACACACACACATACATTCTTATTTCGAATGTACTGGTCAGTGTATTTCAATGCATTAAAAAACAAAGCAAAAAAAAAAAAAAACACTACAAAGGGCATTTTGAGGGCTTCACCTTGCCAAGGAAAGGACGAGCTCTCTGTTGAGGGAGCACTATTCAAATTTGGAGCGCTAAACCAGAAGCACATGTGCACCTGAAGCCGGAGAGACACTGGGCCAGGGGATTTTTGCCGCGAAGCCCCCGGAGTCCAGATGCATCACTGGCCTGAGACCGAGCGGACTGCGGCTGGGAAAAACAGCTTCAGACTAAACACCTCTTAAAGCAGACAGAGCAGAGAGGGCGGAGGAAAATCCATGTAAATCCTGCGAGTCCTGGAAATGCGATACAAGGAAAATAAAGCAGGCACAGCTGACCGGACTGGTAGAGCGCCACTCGCTTTTCATTGAATTCCCCACATTCCACCTGGGAGGTCATTGCTTATTACATATTAGTTGCAGAGGATAACAGGCTAGACGGTCACCTGATGCTCTAAACAAAGCGGAGAGTTGTTGTTGTTGTTGTTTAGAAGGAGCGGTTCAGTCGCACCGTTTTGACGTTAATCCTTTGAAAACACATCGTAGGATACTCGTGAGGTAACGACTCCGTGTTACCTGGAGTGACCGTACACCCGTGAAACAGTGAGACTTTCACACTCCATAAACTCTGTGTTATTTATTAGGATATATTAAATAAAAGCAGCCGTAAGCACGAGGTTCTGGAGGGTTGAAGGACATGAAGGTTTGGCGCTCCCGCCGCTGGCAGGGGGAGAACGTGAGAGCGACGGAGGCTTGAAAGCGGCGTGGCAGCGCTCCGCCAACCACAGACGGACGTGCCTGGCATTCCTGCGGGTGATTATTACCCAGAAGTCCACCGAGTCCATGAGTTGCCTCATGTGCCCGTGCCTTTCATTCAGTGTACAGAAGTTTGTCCCGCGCTGGCGACCCACAGACACTCTTCATCTTGTTCTCTGTCCTTCTTTGACCTGTTCTTTCCTCACAAGTTTCATTTAAACCTTAATTGCTCCCTTATTATCCAAGCCAGTTGCCTCCGAGCTGTTTGTTGCGTTGCAGAGCCGAAGCAATAAAAATAAAAAAAAATTTAAAAAAGGGTTTATTGTTGTTTTTATAGCTGGATGTAGTTTTTCCACCACTTTAACGCTGCATACGTACAGCTCTGCTCATGCCTCCGCCTGTAGATATGAAGCCACGAGGTTTATGTAAATAAAATGTGGTGTAATGTTTTCATTTAGACCAGCTTCACTGTACTCGTCGATACCGTCTGGCGTGCAATAGTGTGCAAGTTCCTGGTTAGGAACCCTGATGTAAAGCAGAGCTTCATATTGTTTTTGCTTAGATTTGCTTTTCTGACAGTTTTACACTCTGTGTGATGGTTACTGATGCCAATAAGATTAAACGCAAAGGCTTGTTTGTGCCTGTTCGTGCATTACTTGTTGTGTAGCCAACAAACTGATCTGTATAAAAAAGAAGGAGAAAGAAATGGAACGCCTTCTTAGACGCTGATCTGAGTTTGACTGAGAAGTGTAGAAAAGTAGGACTTAGAATTAGAAGATTCTCTGTGGCGTGAAGTGAAACTGAAGGAAATCAAATTCAAACAGACTTGGATGACAATCTGACGATAATCCACAGGTAAAGTCATCCGGTTCCATTGGGTTATGCTTTGAGCATTCGCGCACCATTAAAGTCTGACTTTACTGAACAGGTCTTATGGGTAGAAGCTTGGATTTTGGACCTTCATTACTTTAAAAAACTCTTAAAAGCCGATCATGTGTTGATAATATCGTGCATCCATACACAGAATTTACTATTTGAGTTGAAGGGCTTGATTCATAGTCTAAAATAGATTTCTATTAAGCATGAAGCTAAACTATGCTTGAGTAAAGAGAAAAGTGAGGTCTGTGGATTCCTTGTCCAGTTATTCTAATCCACTCTCTTAATTTGATGAAGGACTGTTTGTCTTTTGGTTTTATAGCCTATTTTATGCTTTGGTTGCAAGCAGTATGTCAGTTTTATTGGTTTTGTCAAGAAAGATTCGACTCCCACCAAGTGTACTTGTGAAATGTGAGTTTGTGTTCAAAGTCACAAGAGCACAGGACGTCTCTTGTGTTCAGCGTTTGTTGGATCAGTTTGAACGCCGAGGTTTATCGGCACAAATTTGAGGGAAACCCTCTCCATCGAAGGAAATGCCTCAGTTTATAACTCTGTTGACGCCTTGAACGGGGCAGATAATATTGCCTTGTTAACGTCAACAATAGAGTTTTGACACGGCCGCGTCGGGGCTCTGCAGCTCGTGCAAGTCGAGCTCCTTTTCAAAGCCGTGCCGCGTTTGAGACGGCAGAAAACTCCTGGTGAAAAGAGCATTCCTGCCCCGCGCGGCCCGAGCCAGCGCGACCCGCTGCCAGGGCAGATTCCATCTCAGCCGTTTCCAATTGTCGTTCCTTCTCGTGGGCAAATGCTCGCATGCTCTCTTTCTCTCTCTTCCTCTCGCCTGCAGTCTGGAAAACCTTCAGGTCTGTGCTCGGCTGGCTTAAGTTACGTGCCTGCAAGAAATTTAGCATGTCAAGGAGTTCGTGCTGCAAATGAAAGCGAGGGTGCATGCGCTGCTTTATAGACTGTGTAATAGAAGCAGTTGGATGCGACATTAGGAAGGTGCTCTTTCTTAAAAAGTCCATGATGAACAACCTGAAATATCAGTCTTCATGTTTTGACACTCATGTTACTTTGATACTAATTCAATTTCAAAGCAAAGCATCATGGGAATGATCCACTGACTCAATTAGCTGATATTCTTGGTGCAAATGAACCCAGCCAGTGGTTTGAGCATTTTATTGAGTCTCCATGTAAATTGGGCAGTTTGATCACTCTATCATTAACACCAAGTATTGTGTTGTGTAACCAAGTCAAAGACAAATGAGGAAACACCTTGTGTTTTGGTGTCCGTTTACAGGACAACGGTGTTGGAGCCACTGAAAATACAACTTTTTCGAAACACTATTTCTCTGTGCAAATGGGGGAAAATGCAACTCCTCTGAAATGCTGCTACCGCGCATGCACACCACGTAGTAATTAGTTCTTTTGCACATGCTCGGTAGATGCACAATAACAACGTTTCCTCTCGAGGGTCATGACTCTCAGTCAATTTTCTCCTGAGACTTGGTCATTTTAGAGTTGACAGACTCCTGCAATAGCAATACAACTTTGTCGTCTCTCCATATGAATGTCCGTGTTCTTCCATTGTTAATGTTTGTAATGTAGTGTTCTCTGTGCCTCTGTGTGTGTGTGTGTGTGTCTGATTTTAACCCTGACAACCAACAGGGTCAAATCGTGGCCTGGAATTCTAACTACATCGTTTTCAGCATTTCTGCTGTTTCCCTGAAAAGAAAACGTAAAAAATGATGCGTTTTCATTTTTAGTAATTCACTTCTTACGGCTGAACCCCCAAATTTCCGCTTTTCTTGCTCAGTGGGAGCTCTCCAGGTGCTCCAGGGTTATCAAAATTAGATTTGCACATGTCAAACAAAACCTATATGAGACGCTTTCTCGAGAATTTCCCGTCGCTTTAATTTTGAAGGCTCTTGCTTTTTGTATGATGTGAATGGAAGAGGAGGTCCACATCTTTTTTTGGAGGCAATCCGAGGAGCTAAAAGAAAAAAAAACAAAAGTTGCAAACCCCCCTGCTCATTGGTCTCTATGTTCACCTTCACAGACTGTGAGGGCGAAGGGCTCACCAGCGCCACCTTTCTGAAGACTTCACAGTCAAAGACCACCGCTAACATGAGTAAGTCTTCTTTGCCTGATGTTACACACAGTTTACCACACACACACTCACTCCAAACATCTTTCCCGAGGCCAAAGCTTTGTGTGAGCTGCTGCTCTAGTCACTGTCAGGTGAAGGATCGGTTTTCAGCCCTTTAAGAGAGAAGAGGAGGGGGTCTAGTTCTCTCAGCTGCCCTGGGGGCTGTGTGATGTCCATCCAAACTACACAAAGCGAATATTTTCCCTCCGTGCGCCAGTCCAGCCACGGCCGAGCTTGCCCTGAGATCAAACATGGGAATAGGCATATCAAAAACACGGCAGGTCTTTCCTCCCTCAAGTCTGTCTGGCTGCACTTACACATGACCGACCGTCTCTCGTCCCAGACTCCGGGCACATTCAGGCTGGCCAGTTTCCAAAAGACCCTGCTAATTGAATGTTTTCACCGATTATCCCCTCCAGATGAGAGGCAGGCACTCCACTCCATAATGAAGGACCTGGTCGCTCTCCAGATGACGCGGCGCCAGCCCGTGTTGTCGTACGACAGCGGCAAAGCCAAGGCACCAGCACAGGCCAACAGACAGGTGAGAATAGACACTCAGAGGTGGGGTGAGGGTGAGAGGAGTGTTTGGACCGACTGTGGTCAGTAAAACCGTCAAAGCTCTCTTCACTCGGGGGGGAAAGTTCAATTAAAACATGATTAATAAGACTAATTAAAAACACATGTCTGAGGATCTGTTGTTTTCAGTCTGAAAGTGGATTTTAGCTCCCAGGACAGCCAGCTGAAGCTTCACACTCTTCTCACAGGTCAGAAAATGGCAAACATATGCTGTTGGGAAGGTGAAGACAGACAATATGGACTCAATCAAACGCTTTGATTTCTGTATTTGATCTGGGTGACTTGGACAGCAACTCAGTGACACTTCCAAGTGTGTTTTACACAGTCGGATTGCTTAGTAAGAAAACACAAATCGGTGCGATGCAGCTTTTAAAACCAAGAAATTATGTTTCTTTCTTTCACACTATTGATATCGGCCAGCCCCAGTGGCAGAGTTTAGGATTTTAAACTTGGCTCTTACTTATTAAGCTCTTGTGCAGAACATGCTAAATTGCATCCCGATGCTTGATTTATTTCGAAATACATGATTTAAATGAAGTTCTGCATGTTTAAGCCATTTCTTTGAGAACAACGAGCTGGAAAGGAACTGGTTGCTTGCAGTGATTGAATGGAGCCGAGCCTCCTCCAGCACAAAAATGTAGAGTTGGAGACGATATTGGAGGGAGTTAGAAAACATATTCCAGCCTTGCAGCTAATAAATCTGAATTCTAAGAGATGATCGATCACAAAGTCCAATTGAAGTCCACAAATAAAAGTGATTGGGAGCCAGCTGAGGAAACAATAACAAAAGAATCTCCACTGGGGGATGAGATGATTTATACTTCCTGTTCATGCCTGGAGAAACCAACGCCGTCACAAACAATGAACATTTGGAAAGGGTGTAAATCACGTTGTACATCTGTATTTTTAGATAAACTCCTCCCCAAGCTAGGCTGATATTCTCTGTTCATGATAGCTTACCTGCTAAATAGACAGTGAATCATATTTCAATTTAATTTGCAATGTTTTTTTTTAACAAACCTTTTTACTAAATCTGGCTTTCAGTTGTTTTTTGTTTCTCCTCTGCAGACAGTTCTTATAGTTCTGATCTTTTCAACTTGTGTCTTATCAGGGGATCCTGAACAAATTGCTCCTGATTTGCTGCGCAATTTCATCATCAAACAGTTTTCTTACATCATGCAATGATTTGGAAACATCTGTCTTTAAGTTATATCCATTGTGAATAATCTTATTAATTATGATGGCTTTAATACGCTTTGAGAACATATCAGAATACCAAGCTAGATATCTACTCTTCTTATTGTGCTTTTTTTTTTTTTGCACCCAGTTTTTTGTGAGTCGATCACTTCCCTCAGTCAAACTCATGCTAAACTATTGCTTCATATATTAAATGAGTATTTTTTATCCCCTTCTCTTAAAGTTCCTTCTTCTTGTGTGGAGAAGCAGCCCACCCACCGTGTTTCTTTCCTTTTTTTTGGCGAGTCCTCAGAGATTAGCCGACGCCGTCGGTGCAGTTCGGTGGTCGTTTGATGAAACGACGTCAGTTTGGGAAAGCTGCTCGCAGCAGCTTCAGGACTGGATATGACTTTTACACTGCGACCGTTTGTATTTGGCCGGGGAGCTTTGAATGAATGCTGGAAACGGTCGCTGTGGTTTTGTCTGAGGGGAATAAGAATGCGCGCAAAATAACTGTCGAGTTTATCCAAAGAGTAAATGATCTGAGCGGGATTTCAGTGTTTCACAGGGATTGCAGGCTGGATAGCTTTCTTCATTTTTTATGGTAAATTGTGGTTGAAAGTAGAAGACAGTGAGCGAATGTGCTCGTTCTTGCAACTCAGTTTGAAGGTCACTGGAGTTCACTGCCTTCTTCACTTTGGTTTTCATGCTGATTAAACAAATGGGAAATAACATATCTTAATTGTTGAGCTTTCAAGTTGCTGGTAAGTTTAGTTTGTTACCTTTGGACTGAGTGAAGTTAGCTGATCTCCCTGTTTCCAGTTGGAGCCGAGACAGTTGGAGCCAACCTTCTCATCCGGCCCTATCCACGAATTCAAGAGTTTATTTCCTCAAATGTCTGACTGTTTTTTAAAAACATGAGCTTTTCCACTCCGAGACAGAACATGGAGCTTGCACCGAGCTGAGAGAAGCACAGAGAGGCTTCCTGACCTTCCTGTTTTTATGTTCTTCTCTCAGGACGACGTCAGGATCAAGTTCGAGTTCTCAGGTGAGAGGAGGTGAGTCTCTGGATTTTTTATTCTTCCCTCGCATGCAAGTTGTGTTTACGCGGGCTTGTGTACACACAGCCGTACGGCGTCCGTCCATGTGCGAGTTAGGGAAAGCATAAACACACACATACGCCGGAGACATAAACACTTTCACTGAGGCATGCTGTTGCTGTCACTCGTTCCAGTTCATGAGAAAGTGCACACAACCCAGGGCTTAATGCAGACTGGTATGTTGAGCTGGAGAGTGGAACGGGAAAGGACTGTGGTTAGCCTGTGGCTGCCAGCACCGACCGCAAATATGCAAGGTGCACTGAGAAGAATGTGCGCCTGCTGGAAACGGCAGCATGTGTGCGTGCGTGCGCGTGTGTGTGTGTGTATGTGTGTGTGTGCGGGCGGATCTGGCTCGCACGTGTGCACGTTAGCCGAGAAGCGCTATCTCCACCAGCCGCGACAAATCTCTCAAAACCCCGTCCTTCCGCGGGACGTCTCGCTGTGTTTCAGGATCCTGATGTTTGGACGGCCCGTGCAGTTTGAGGAAATCCAACAGAAAGTGAAGACTGTGTTTGGCCAGCAGCTCGACCTGCATTATATGAACAATGAGGTAAAACTGGCCGGCTCAATGCGCTCGGTGTGGACTCCCTCACCTCTCTCAGCAGGCTCGTACGCTGCGTTTGAACCGAGCTCTGCAAAGCGAAGCAAAAAAAACACAAAGGAAATATTGTATTTAGTCCCTTCTGCTTCGTGTTAACACGGGCTATTTTACCACCAGCTCACATCTGAAAAGTATTCAGTGCATAAAAAAAAAAGCTTTCATCATCTGGAGCACTGATACTCAACCAGAGGAGCCTTAAGATACTTTCTAGAATTTACTTAATTTAATCTTGGTAAAAGTGAGTGTTCTTGCAAATGTTTGGATCCTGTGTAAAGGAGTCTGAAGGCTTTGTTAGAGGAAAATAAGACGAGGACCCTCTGATCTAAAGCAGCGCTTTGTACTGAGCTCAGTTCAGTTGTGAGGTTTATGTGACCCTCAAAGACAATATGCAGTGACTGCAGAGCACAATCACACTTTTTCTTGACGTTAAAATCTTTTCATTATCAACATGTATCACAATAACAGATACAGACAACATGTACCAAGTAATGTGTTTGCCGTCTGTTTTTCCTTTATTAGTAAACAATGTTTTCAGTTTTATCAAAGAGATTATGTAACATCTATTTCCTTTACTTTTTGTGTTTAGATTAGCCAGGTAGAAAATAAAGATACTTTATATTGTTGGATAAAGCAAGTTTAATGTATTCTTTCAGACTTTTTAGCTGAACATTTAGCAACTAATGACACAGATAAAAAAAGATTGAGCTGAAAGACTGAATGCAGCCTTATTAAAACTATAGAAACTAGTTCATCTCTGCGAGTGTGAAACAGTTAGTTTCTATTGATAATTAACTTGCTTTACTTGTGAAGCAGCATCATGGTGTCATATTTAGCAGACCGGAGCAAACGATCAGATTAAAATATGTGGCAATAAGCCAATGCTCGGTTACGACTGATGATTACACATCTGAACAATCCCAGATCTTGTCTGACTCTGATTCACTCTGACATTTTTGAGTTTGTTGAGCTTGCTGTCTGTTTGTCTCACGTCTCGGAGCAGCTGTCCATCCCTCTGCGAGGTCAGGACGACCTGGAGAAGGCCATTGACCTGCTGGACCGAAGCTCCAACATGAAGAGCATCAGGATACTGCTGCTCACTCAGGAGCACAGCAACGTATGACACACACACACACACACACACACACACACACACACGAAGCAGCACATGGTTGTGTGCAGCTACAGCCCATCATTGCATCACTGCTGTTACTTCACCACTGAACAGTGTTAAGAAAAACTTCCTGTTTGATGTAGTTTAAGCTGACTGATTCCCCCCCATCTTCTTCTTCTACCTGCAGGTCTCATCCCCCTCCCACCACGCGCCATGTAAGCAGGTGAGGATCAAATCCTCCCAGTCCACTGGAGACGTCAGCACTGTGTACCAATCTTCTGAGCCCAGGGGGCGCCATCTGTCCACCGGTACGAAACTCCATCCACAGTTTAGTACTATTTTATGGTTTCACTCCTTGAAGCTGCTGATAGCTCATAATCAGAGAGGTTCATGACAGGTGTCTTCACTTCTTACTGCTGTGAAATGCAGCTTCTACTCCACATTCTCTCTCTCTCTCTTTCTCTCTCTCTCTCTCTCTCTCTCTCTCTCTCTCTCTCTCTCTCTCTGGCTGCTCTTTCTTCCGCTTCCCTTTCTCGAAACAGCTCCCCTTCCTTTTCCTGTTCACCATCACTAGACCGAGCATGCTTGGACAGCAGCCAGTCAGATTGCAGAATGCTATTAGTGTGGTCGACCAGCGGTGGTTTGCCATTTGTTTCCTTTTCACTCCAAAGCAGAAGGGGTCAAAGTGGAAATATGAGGACGGAGAGCTACACTGTATGGCAGCAGCGGGCAGTACATGCTAAAGAATCTTCTAAGTGTGTGTTGTGCAGGTGGATGACATGTCAAAGCTTGTGCAGCTGCTGTATGCTTGCTCTTACACTATTTAGATTTTTTTCTCATGTGCAGTATTTTCCCTTATTTTCCGATCCCAGGTTCTCAGAACACGGGGCGGAGCTCGCCACCTCCCGGCTACGTTCCCGAGCGCCAGCAGAGGATCGCCCGCCAGGGCTCGTACACCAGCATAAACAGCGAAGGGGAGTTCATCCCCGAGACCAGCGATCAGTGCGTGAGTCACTCCTGCTGAGAGAGAAAAATGCCTGGAATCATCTACCTATAAACTTTAACGAGCTGCTGTATGTTTCTTCAAAGAAAGTTTGAAGAAGAGATTTCAGGCGGAGGTTACTACAACTGTAAATATTTTTGTCATGAAAATGTCAAACGCATTAATTCTTGGTTATGCTTGCATACAGGTGCTGGATCCCTGGAGCAGTGCGGAAAACTCTGTTTCTGGAAGCTGTCAGTCTTTGGACAGTAACTCAGACAGGTGACTAATAAACAACTCAATGCTTCCACTCACATTTTATTCAGTCTCATGTTTTTTTTTCTAGAAAGAAATAACCGACTGTTTGAACGGCCCAATACAATCTGAGGAAATGTTTGAGAGTGTAGGAGAGTTGTCAACGTCTCTCACTCTTCTTCCTTCCCCTCCCGCCTCTCATGCAGCCCGTCGCTGAGGAAGTCCCGCATGCACCGAGCCAAGAGTTACCCTGACAACCGACAGGAGTGCTCAGGTGAGAGAAAAGCTCCCACAACGTTACCCCGTGGAACGACAGTCTGCACACAAGGTTCAGTTCCAGGACTTTCTGTGTGAAGTTTGTATGTTTTTGTTCCACAGTCCACAAACATGCATGAGAGATTAACTGGTGACTGAACATAGGTGTGAAAGTGTGTGTGTGAGAGTGTGTTTGCCCTGTGGAAATCTCCCTGCAGCCTTGACCTGAATGAAAGTGTTGTTGAAGATGGATATATGGAAGTCGTGAGTCACGAGTCTTCCTCCATAAACGTACTAAAAGCAAGCCAGGTTATAAGAACTTGTTTTTCTAAATATATGAATATTTACTTTAACACTTAAACAGCTTTTTGGCGAAGTGTTTAGTTTTCAGCTCTGTTGAATTTGCCATTAATAATTTCAGCCATTTCAGTATAAGTGTTTATTTTAATTTAAAGATCATTCACGGTACTTGACTAAATAAAAGTTATTAAGCTCATAGAATCTGATTAATGTTGTAAGATCATACCCTGGGCCTCATGGGAAAAAAGACATTCAACAAAATATTGCACTGAATACAATATGTTTGACAAATTTAAACACTTGGACGTTAAACACTGCACTCTTCTTAGGTTCTCCCTCTTACTTTGTAGATTATTTAATCAGTTACTGAATAAAATATGAAGATGACGTGATGCCTCTTTCCGTCCAGTTTCTTGTCTGCTGACAGTGCTAAAGGTCGTTAACACGAGGCTAACGTCTGGAAAGTCTGCAGCTTTTTGTGTTTTGTGTTGTCATCGCATCTTCATACAGGCCAGGGTGGTGTGGAAGCAGCATAACTGGTTATAGTCTCACCATTGAGAACATTTCAATGAAAGCCAACATAGAATATTCACTCCAAATGTGATTTTTCTCAAATAACGACAGATATTTGAGATTAAGAGTTGTTTCATCCACAAAAAGTTTAAATCTTTTGATACATTCGTCAGCTTGGAGTCGCTCTTTGGAGCATCAGGACCTGACTGAGGAATATTTGTGCAGATTTCTCTGATGAAGTTCCCTTTCAGACAGGGAAAACCATGTGTATGACCGTGTGGCAGGGAAGGGAGGCACCTATCCTCGCAGGTACCACGTTTCTCTGCATCACAAGGACCACAGCGAAGGTGAGAGGCACAAACAGCATTCACGTTCATGTTCATCGCCCGTTGGGATCGTCCTCTGCGGTGTTCACAGCCACACTCCTTCCCCTCCAGGTCGCCGAACGTTTCCCCGGATCCGCCGCCCTCAGGGGAACCTCTTCACTCTGGTGCCGTCGCG
>OMNM01049327.1:0-13076 GCA_900302745.1 Parablennius parvicornis
CCATGCTTATAATATTCATTAGCAAGGCAGATATTCGCCCATAAAGAGCCGCCACAGGAACTTTAACAACCCTCTTCTTGCTCATTGTCGTACAGGACTGACCCGTGAGACCGTGATGGAGAAACGACTCACCTCAAGTAAACACTTTTTGTCCAGCCGACGTCCGTTTGCAAGTGTTCGGGATGAAAACTTTGGAAATCCAAGACTGCTCATCAGCATTTTAGTGAGTGGAGGAGCATTCAGCCTCAGCAGTGCACCCTGCGCGGCCTGTTTTGCATACGACTCTGTACGTCCTATCCAGCTCCAGAGTGTTTGCATAAAACAACAATGAGGTTACAGCACATTTACAGTGCGTGTACGTATAGACGTGCGTGTGTTTGTGGATGAGTCTTTTTTGTTGTGTTGTTGTGGGGGAACTAAATGTCTTTACACACAGGTACTGATCTTCTTTGTGGGCTCAAAAAGCAAATCCCCATTTTCGGTGAAGGCATGTTTCGAGGTTAGATTGTGGTGAGGGTGTGGCGAGGATTTATTTTTTTTGGGATGAATGGGAGTGAATGCAATGTCCAATAATGACGTTAAAACTGTTTGCATGCATCTCAACAGATGGCAGATCCACTAGCGATGTGATTTGAGCATCTCTTCCAAACCTTTTGTCAGTTTTTTCTTTTTCAGGTATTCTGTCTTTATCCTGACAGAAGTGTAAGAGCTTGAAAAACAAGGTACGTTTGTACTATATGTATGTAAATGTGGACCCTAACTGGCATTTTGATAAATTCACACCTTCCTTGAATAAACGAGTTGGATTATTGACTGAAACAAGCTGTTTGAAATGATCGTTCTGTCATTTGTATTCATCAGATTGAAAAGACAAATTCCTTCAATAACCGTTTTCAATCTCATCGTTCAAGTCAGCGAAGGTTTCGTTTTTATATTAAATGTTAAAAAAAAACCCAACCAATTTCTGATTTCTCTTTTTCAAAGCAGTTTTCTGTGTTTTGTCTCCTTTAAAAGATACTGGAACCTCATAACTGGTTTACTTTAACTGGAGTAACAAGTTGATCTTCTATTTAATTTACTACTTTACTAATTCCCTTCATCCACAGTAACAAAAGTCTATATGTAAAATAAAACAGATTACACTTTAACAGTCTGATATGTTTATTCAATGTCGGGGAACAATGGAAAGTGTGATCTGTAAGACATTTACTAAACAATAAAAAAAAAAAAAAAGAGTTGAATTCAATATAATTCAAACGAATCAACAAAAAAAAAAACATCAAGCACTCTCACCAGAATACAAATTGGAGGACCAGAGTGGCCTGAACAGATGAACCACGTCCTGTCAAAGATGAGACGCGTTACCTTTTATCTACAATTGAGTGACAACACTTTTCCTGACCACGTTTTATTGAAAAAAAACAAATCCTCATCTTGGTGCTTGAATATCGAACTGTAATGACAGTTTTTTTTCGGAATATCAGCTTTACTTCCATCCTTTCTTGAAACTAGAACGTATCAATAGACATATATGAGTAGACTCCTCATTAGCTGCCACTGCTTGTTGGAATGTAAGCGTCACTTGTGGCGGCCATCTTGGGTGAGTCCCTGCAGCTCATTTCCTGTCGGAAGGTCTTTATTCAAAACTTTTATTCATCACTCACTGAATTGTAACGTGGTTCGGTTTGTAGCAAACATTTTGTTATGATGTACTTTTTTTTCTTGAATGCACCAGAAGCATATTTCGTTGGGTACTCTTCATGTCTTCTCTGCAACATGTCCAACATCATGAAGTTGAGTCTTTGCTTGGCGTCCACCTGCACGCACACACACACACACAAAAGAAAAAGCAATTTTAAAGCTCCTTAATTGAATTCTTTCATTTTTAAGTACGTACTGCTGAAATGATTGAAGTATTTGAACCAGTCACCTTTGTAATGTGTGCGGATGTGGGAGGGGAAGATGCAGAGAGTCCCTCAAGTAGTTGTAAGCTTTCGGACCGTAGAGGTGCAGCGTGAGGGCGAACTCTCTCTGGTCCTTCGTGTACTCGTGGCCCTGCTTTGAGAGGAGGTCCAGCTGAAGATCTGAAATTGAGTTGGCACAAAGTGATTAGTAAACCCTCTCGAAACAATACAAAGGTGAAATCCAAACACACATAATTGTTGTTATCTTTTCACTTTACCCGAGTAGAAATGAAGCTTCTCCTTCAGCTCTTCGTTGATGAGGTTCTTTTTCTTCAGGTCCTCCATAAGCGTTTGCACAGTTTTCTTTGCCCTCTGTTCACGGGCTTTAGCGTTGTGCCTCTCCCGCTCCAGACTCTCCACTCGAGCCAAAGCTTCGCTGAGTCTGGCTTTCAGGAGAGCGGGAGAATCGGGCAATGCGTAAGAGTGGTCCTAGTTGAAGAAAAGTTGAAGAAAAGATTTTTTTTAATTGACTTAAAGATCACACCATAAACTATTGCTCGGTGTATAGCATAGTATATATGCTGGCCCACGTTGGAAGGTGAGTGCATGCGTACAAAGACAGTGGAAGAAGCAGGAGCGTGGTTTTAATATGATCAGGGCAGGGATGCTCATATCCATATGATGCACACAAAACACAAATACTCACAACTGTGGGCAGAACGTCACTTTCAGACAAAGGCGGAGAAGGCTGAGGACACTGAGGAGGCTTCACTGGAAGGCTCTCTTCAGCTTTTATTGAGTTTTTCGTGGTCCTTGCGTTCCTTGTGGTTGCTGCTGGCTAAAATAGAAGAAACACGACATTACAAAAATGTGACGTAAGTAAACAGGCTTAAATATCACAACGTGTGTACCTACTTTCTGGGGACGAGAGGGGAAGTTGAAGACGGATGGTATCACACCTTCTCTGAGCCGCACAATCTGACCTGTCCTGTCAAAATCCTGCGGCTCGAAGTGTTCACTGCAGAGCACGGATGACTGCGTGGCTGTAAAATTCTTCCTTCTTACAGCAATTTCCCACTTCCTCTTCATTTTCTTCTCTTTAGGAAACCTTACAAATGACAAAAAAAGCAGCTTGATAAGTAAAAGATTGCATTGTTAAATATAAAAGCCAGTGGGGCTTCTTCTTTGAATTGAGACTAAAAATATTTGACTCATCTATCCATTAAAGAACAAATGAATTCAGGAAACTCCTCAGAAGCAAACTTTACCCTCACAATTGTATCTCTACAACATGAAAAATTATGACTTGCAACATATTTAGAATATAATTGTGAACGATGAAACATTTCTGTGCCACTGAAGTAAAAAGAGTCTGGAACAAGTATGTTTTTGTGATTAGCCATCTGACGGCTACAACCGGTGTTTCGGTTGAAATGGTCTCCCAGTTAACTGGTAGGCAGCGGTTGTTATAGACGGGACAGAAAACCGGAGCTATCCTGGGGGAAGTCGTTTAACCGCACTCACGTGTTTCAATGTGCCGGACCTTTAACGAGTCTCTGTCCTGTCGGGGTTTTAACGTCTATGTTCACATATCGCAGTAACATGACGCGGAAAAGGAAGTAGTTCACCTGTTAGCACGGAAACCGATAAAGCCAAAACATGACACTTAAGTCGCTCAAACGTCAAGATTACGTTCTCATAAAATCAGAGTGGATTAAAAACATGACTTCGACGTTAAATGACACTCTATTTTGATTTATATGTCATTAAAAATATTGTCGGTGTTGAAAATTGCTCCCAACCGCGTCTAATATAGCAATGATAGCTTTCAGCTAATGGCTACAAAAGGTTAGTTACAGTTACATAAATTGTCTCTCACGCACACATAAACAAAATACATCGTTCAATATTACTTGTGAAATGTAATCCCGCGTGATGTGTTTTCAGTGTTGCGCCGGTTATTACAACCGTAGGCTGAACAATAAGCAGGCATCCTTCGCTGTTGAGTTGCAGAGCTCGACTGAGGCCCACCCAAGATGGCGGCGGCGTTCACTGCGATGGATCGCTTACGCCATAGACATATACACCATAGATGTAGAAACACTAGATGCCCGCACGGCCTATCAGCGCCAGTTGGACTCGACGTACCTGCAGCACCGCCATCTTGGAACGGTGCTCCCGCTCATAGATATCTATGATTATATCTATGAGAAAATTCACAAAAACAATTCGTAGCTCGCTTGCTAGTCCACGTATCAATACAAATAAAACTTAATTTTAAAGCTAAGGAAAAGCCCTATCCCGTGGAAAACCTCATGGAGGAGTTATTTTGAACGGGGAAAAGTCTTTTAAAATCGGAAAACTAATAAAACTGGGAATATTTTTTAACAGTTATTCTTGAATAACAAAGAAAAAACATGCTACAGGAAGCATAAAACATGTTTACACATTGACAAATAAAACAAGTGCTAGGTTACACAGTGCAGATGTGCTCAATAATATCACATATTTCCCTGAGGCTAGGGAAAAACTCTTGATTAAAATCTGAGTTTCTCAAAATGATTAACTCTCTAATCTGATTGCCAGTATCAATATCACAGTCATTGACACAGTCTAAATATCTTTTGTGAATAATGTAACTGACATGTCTTTTGCTCAATGATGTCTGGTATTGGTTACATGATATATTACCAATACTACATAACAACTTACTTTTGTTACATTGACATACTTGCAACACAGCATGTGTCAAGAAATTATACAAACAATGACATTTATTATTTTTAACTGCACACATTCAATGCAAATACACATCAAATAGCAGGAAATTCAGGTCAGGCAGACATACTGCTTGTTTGCTTATATTCATGACAATCAGTTTAAAGTGCAGATTTTTACTATGAACTTTTCTCAGATCGCTTCGTTGCTGTTCTGAAATGTTTTAAGTATAACAACATGGTACTGCCTTAAGATATGAAATGCATGGGCAATCAAAGAGATGCTGGATGAATACTGAAATAAGAAACTCTTTTCAGTTCATACAAATGTAAATCTGACTCCAGAGGAGTCAGTGCTTCACCAGCCATGAATCTCACTGCAACCTCAGTGCTAAACTGCAATAACACATCAGCCCTGGGTCAAGCAAGCAAATGAGTCCGTGTACAGCCTAATCATTTAAATCAACATAAATGCACGACTTACATGTGAAAAGTGATGCCTCGGTTCCTTGTTTCGAATGAACGAGTGATCGTGCACCCGTAAGCTGCACAAAACGAGGGCATTTTGCTATTTTCAGCAACACTACCGTCCCAAGATGGCGGACGGCAAGCCACGTCAGAGGTGGTGCCGCGAGGCATCTGTTTATGGCTTAAACTTTTTGGCTGCGTCACCAAAGTGCGTCGCCGCCATCTTAGATGGGTCTCAGGCGAGCTTCTTTCCTTGTTGGCTTGCAGACCTGTCCAAGATGGCGACGGCACTCAACTTCAATACAAGCCTAAAAGAAAAAAAAATAATAACGAGCCCATCTGTGCTGTGCAATCACGTGTGTTTCACGTGGGAGAGACCTAAAAGATGCCGGTTGTTGGAGTTGGACACAGTGTTTGCCTGAGGACCAATATAAATTGAAGTCGCTTACACTTTTTCGAGATTCCACAAATAGCCAGTAGATGACGGTAAAGTGCCCTGGACGTTTATGTCAAACGCGAGGCCACAATCACACGAAGAAGAAACGCAGCGATTTGATTGGTTATTGCTAGGGGACCAGAGCAGTCGTTACCGCTACATGCCCAATTCAGAGCAAAAAGCAGTCGTTTGTCGACTTTTCATCATCGTAAGTGAAGATTTTACCTTAGCGCGACCGAACCCTGGGTCATTCCCTCCCGTTTTAGAAGCAGATAAAGCCGACGGAGACTCTGCATGATGATGTAGCCTGTGTCAGCGGCGCTCTGTTTAGTCAGGTGTGACACACGACGGAGTCTCCGGGGAGGTAAGTGCTAATGCCTGCAAGCTAACTACCTGCCTATCCGGCCATAATGATTTATTTCTTGATATCAAAGTACCTTCGTTAATTCTGGCAATGTACGGTGTGACACACAGGCCCATTTTGCCTGCAGCAGCTCCTGTCATGTCCGCTCTCGGCCGAGTGGGTTGTGTGTTATGGCAGCGGATGATGGGCCTTATCTGACTGAAGTGTTAAGTGTCTATATAAACTGAATACACTGATGGCCCGTCACTGCAGTTTTGCAAACACTTTATAGACAGAATGTGAATTAATGGCAACACTGATTCCCTCTTTCAAAAAAATAACATGTCCTCCATCATGTTTGTGTGAATTAGAGCTGTGGGTAATAATTATTTTCTCTGTTGATTATCATGCAGTTGTTTTGTGTTTTTTAACCTTCGTCAACAAAAGTAGGGTGACCAACGAAGTTGGCCTTGAAAGTTATGTATTTGTCTACATATATCTATTCATGTACTGGTTTGTCAGTATGTATATATTTTACCAACTTTTGAAAAAATAACTGATCCGAATTGCATGCATTTTTCAGAGATGATTTTTCATCATCCAAGGACCAAATCAATTTAATTTGGGATGTTAACAACTAACCATTTCCAAATAAATCCCCAAAAACTGCCAAAACATTTCCCCAAAAGAAAAAAAAAATGGTGACATGGTGCTGTCTGCATGTGGCACGTTGATGCATTTTTGTTTTTGACCACACAAGGAATCTGAGTTGAAAACATGAGCTCACAGACAAAAACAAAACATACCAGATGTCCATTAAAAGTGTGGTTCTGCTGAGAGAAACAATTAGACGCTTCCACTAACAGCACTTTTCCTTTTAGAACACCTGTTCTGAATCCACGCTGAGATCAACAACTTCAAACTGGCTGAAATGGATGAACAAAGTGTTGAGGTTTGTATGGCACAGCACATTACGGTAATGCAGTATTTTTAATAATAATATGGTTTTATGTCACTCTAACTCTATTTAAGACATGCAACAATTGTGGGTCTGTCACTTTGTGAAACCTTTGAAGTATGTCGATTCGGTTCTGTGGTTTTGGGTGTAAAACGTTCATCTGTCTTGATGCAGAGCATCGCCGAGGTGTTTCGCTGCTTCATCTGCATGGAGAAGCTGAGGGATGCTCGCCTCTGCCCACATTGCTCCAAACTCTGCTGCTTCAACTGCATACGAGTAAGTTTTCTTAACACCAGACTGCTGCCAGAACTCCATCAGCGTCCGTGCTTGTTTTCGGTTTGTAATCAAACACTGTGTTGTTTGACAGCGGTGGCTGACGGAGCAGAGAGCCCAGTGTCCACACTGTCGGTAAGCCGCTACACGTCTACCGCCTTCCATACGGTGCCACACATCAGAGGACGTTCGGCTGCATCTTTCAATTTGTACCAATATAAATACACACTGTACATTTAGTCTGTGTTCAGCAGCTGTTTCTGGCCAACTTGCTTGGACTTTGTGTCACAAAGATACTTTTATGGCGTATGCGGTGTGTGACGTCAGGGTAGCTCGCCTCCCACCTTGACAGGAAAATGTCTAATTCTGTTGAGTTCATCGTGGTACTTAAAACCTCAGCGGCATATCCCTCTGCATACCAAGACTGCATTTAAAACTGTGAAATAAAGCTATGTGAGTTTTTGATGTTAGTTTTGTTACAAATGTTCTGCTCTCTTGGCCTCTCAGGGCTCCACTGCAGCTGAGGGAGCTGGTGAACTGCCGCTGGGCCGAGGAGGTCACACAGCAACTGGACACGCTGCAGCTCTGCAGCCTCACCAAGCACGAGGACAACGACAAGGACAAGTGAGACTCTCCTCCAACTCCCTCCGTGTTTCTCTCACTCTGGGTTCTCTCTGTGGACTAAAGGCTTGTTCCCCTCACACCCCCTTTTTAATTCAGACTTGATTTTAGCCCCCTATTATTTAAGATTTAACTTTAAAAAAAATGTATGGATACCTCCTTTTTATTACTTCCTGTTGTTGTTCAGTAGAAGAGCTGTGACAGCTGACGGGTTCAGATAATGACTACTTCCTAGAAACTGAGAAATCTGCCTGGAGAACATGAACATTCAAGTCCTGTCGGATCCTGTCAAAATATTGAGGTTTTAAATTCCAATAAATCACGAAGTTAATGATTTGAATGTCAACTGTGTGCAACATAGTCAGGGTTGAACCGGATTTAAAAGCCAGAATTGTACATGCAGAACAACACACATGTTGTAATGACTCTTGAAGGATATTAGATGATGAAATCTGCCTTAATATATTGATTAAAATCTATTAAAAAAAATTATCAGAGGAAATGTAAACACTTTTGTGGACTATTTACATTTTCATCTGCCAAATTTGTTGAGTTTCTGAGCTGCATGTATCTATTCTTCAATGCCTTTAACTGCATTCATTGTTACTGTGGATTACTGTGGGTTTGGCCTGCTGAGTCAGCACTTTTGAGGCACACAGAAGCTTTTTCTGTCTTTGTGATGGGTTGATGTTCTGTTCTTGAATTGTTTTTCTGCAGATGTGAGAACCACCATGAGAAGCTGAGTGTCTTTTGTTGGACCTGTAAGAAGTGCATCTGTCACCAGTGTGCTCTGTGGGGAGGCATGGTAACTATTCATCGGTTATATTTAGATTAGAGTTCGATTGCAAATATAGAAACACCCTCAAAATACCATTTTTTTTTTAAATGTTTTGGTAAAAGCACTTCTGCACCCCACAGCAATTTTATTTACTGATAAATATGACACTTATGACTTTATATCTCACAACTTCCTGATGCCAGAGTTGATGTCGATGTTTTTAATTCTATTTGCAAAGAATCTGTGTTCAGATTAGAGTAGCTGGAGCCTGAGATGGTGTTTTTGTGGCTTCCAGCACGGCGGCCACACCTTCAAGCCTCTGGTGGAGATTTACGAGCAGCATGTGACCAAGGTGAAGGAGGAGGTTGCCAAGCTCCGCCGCCGCCTCATGGAGCTCATCAGTCTGGTGCAGGAAGTGGTGAGGACGGCTTGTTTATTAGAAACTCATAGCCTTAACGTGTACTGGTCCTCCTCACTGGTTCTGATCCGTGAAGCCTGACTGGAGCCATACAGTGAGAGTCTGCTGCACACCATGTGCATAGAACACAAGTATTTCCACTTTATCCATCAGCTCACTTAAGTGCTGACTGAGATCATCGGAGGAAACTATACTTGAACTATAAATTGTAAATTATGCCATTGAGACATTATTGACAGTTAGATGAATAAAAATCAAGGCACCTGTTACTTATTTTCTTTTTGGCAGCGACTGAAATGCCCAAATAAGCCCCCCAAAAAAATTATATCCGTATTTGAAAAAACAAACAAATGTAATGTCTTCTGAGTAGATGTAAATGTCACTTTCCATCCAGTTCAGTAATAATTCCAGGTTCAGTTGTTAACATTGTTGAATCAAAACACAAATGTTTGAATCTCTCGTTTGACGAGTTGTTTCTGTGTGAAGTTTCCATGTTCCGCCTGTAGCAGTGTGAATCTGTTCCGCTTCCTCCAGCTTCTTCCCCTGAAACGACGCAGGTGTAGAAGATGATGATTTTTAGCTTCTTTGTATCAGATTTCACACCCAATCACTCAATGCATTTACATTTTTTGATAAAATCATTAGTTGCTCAGTTTAACCTATTTTCCTCAGCAAATCTTAAAAAAAAAAAAAAGAAAAAAAATACTAATAAGGCATCATCCACCAGATGGCGGTAGTGTGTTACTGATTGAGTTTTGCTATAGCTCACCCCACTCAGCTGCTGTTTGTTGTTCCGTGTCTGTTGTTTGGTTGTTTGCGAGCTCAGGAGAGGAACGTGGAGGCTGTCAGAGGAGCGAAGGACGAGCGCGTCAGAGAGATCCGGAACGCGGTGGAAATGATGATCGCTCGTCTGGACAACCAGCTGAAGAACAAACTCATCACTCTCATGGGTATGACTGCAGCACACGTCTCCGTCACAGTGAGAAGCTGCTCATCCCGAGTCTCTGAAGCACTCAGATCTTGTGTTTAATAAAGTGTGTAACCACTTGTTTTTAATGCCATGTTTTCCTCATGGTCACATAAGAGGCTTGATCACTTTGGTTTGGAATTCACGACAGGAATTAAGTGAACTGGACATAAATTGCAGTGCATTTTGGGTCAGTTATAAGCTTGAGGTCGAATACATACTCAGAGAGTGAATCCAAGTATTTATCAATAAAATACATTTTGACAGAAAATACATTCTATTCAATGTATTAAAAAAAAAAAAAAAGAGTCCTAAGCTATTAGAATGCTGAAGAATATTTCCCCAAATGATGTCAGATAAGTAGCTCACTCACGCTGATGCTAGATAAATAAATAATGTACAAATACTACATCAATTTTGTGGGATCAGGAGTGAGAATCAAGTTCATTATAGCCATTATTCAAGATTTAAATATAGCAGACACTTGTGTTTGTGTTGATACTCGAGTGTCTCTCTTTATGTAAGCGAGTGTCTAACAGGTTTAAAGAATTCAGCCGTTACGTCGCCCATAAATCTGGAAAAGAAAAGAAAAAAAACAAGCCTTGTCCAAGACACTGGAGCCGGCACTAAAACGTGTCTAAAGGTCGAGGCTGTCGCCTAACAAAATATTCAGGCTCCATGCTGAAAGCAGTGAGAGGCACCCTTTATAGCCGCGGGTAATATACATCTGAAATATTTATCTGGACTGAGTGGATACATGCACTCTGCACACGTACACAAGCCGCACCGCCACCCACCCACTCGCACTCACCAGCTTCCATCAGGGCTGACATTCAGCACAAGTACTGCTGAAAATAGAACTGCCTTCCTTCCCACCAGGCCAGAAGACGTCCTTGACCCAGGAGACGGAGCTGCTGGAGTCTCTCCTGCAGGAGGTGGAGCATCAGGTTGGTCGGATTCAGCACATGAAAGCCTCCATTCAGTTTTGCCGCGCCGCATATTGTTGTGCAATATGAAAGTTCAGCCGCTCAGACGGCCGCATATAATGAAATCTTTCATGCTGCGTCATTGATTCAACACTGTGGCTATCTTTTAAGGCTGATATCCATTGTACTGTGGTGTTGGGTTGCTTTGAATTATAAAGCAAATAAGGCTGTTCTCAGAATAAGCTTGACTGTATTTCCGTGTGTAGAGGATTGTCTAAACCGAACGAGTCAGCTCCAATCTCTCTCTATACACACTCTTCCAGTGCGTACATAGATAACCATGATGTCATTTTCACTTATTTTTCCTGCATCTTTTGTGAAGTGCAATAGTGTAGTGTGCATTCACTACACGTTTATGCATTATTTAAAATAAAAAATAAAATAGTTTTGTGCATTTACAGTGTGATGACCTGAACTTTTTGTTTGTGTGTTGAACAGCTTCACTCCTGCAGTAAGAGCGAGCTGATCTCCAAGAGCCCAGAGATCCTGCTCATGTTCCAGCAGGTGCACCGGAAGCCCATGCAGTCCTTCGTCACCACGCCGGTCCCCCCAGACTTCACCAGGTAATCCGCACAGCTGCAGGCTGACAACTGATGTGTCCAAAATAGAGCTGATTCAAGGGCTTTAATCAGCGTTTTTTTTTTTTTTTTTTTCTTTTTTTGTGCTTTCAGCGAGCTGGTTCCTGCTTACGACTCCAGCACCTTTGTTTTGGTCAACTTCAGGTAAAAACGGCTCTTTATTCTCACGTTTCTGCAGCAGCAGCAGATGAACTTGATGTTTTGAGACGTACGTGGCCGCCGGTTGTGTGTGGACATGAAGTTATTATCTTTTTTTTTTCCACGCTCACGTTGTGACTCATTAGAGGCTCAGAAACACTTTTAAAAGAAAGAAATTCAGGCCAGTCAATGCAATGTCCGAACGCGTGTGCATATCATTACTTTCTATAGACATGAAAATTTCAGCCGTTTTAAACTTTCAGCACCTTTTTAATGCAGCTAATGACGCATGAAGTGGACAGATGAGAGATAATTCATGTTTGAGTTTTCAGTTTTGCTTTCAGGTTGAGCCAATCAAAGCCTCTCTTCTGTCCTCTTTTTAAGAAAAGTTGGACATTTATTGGTCCACCACTATGGGAACAAACGTGCAGCTGAGCAACTTCCCAAAAAAAAAGGTTTTCATAAACCGAATTTGTATCATGGAACGTTCATTAATGGTTATTAAAATCCACTCAAAGTGAATGCAGTTGCAGTAGATTTCCAGTTATTGAGCCGAATGCTCAAAGGAATGTGCTCATGAATAATGTGTTGTGTGCTGGTTATTTTAGTTAAGTAAACATTTCTCCTAAGCTTCAAAGAGCAGCCCAGAAAGACTTCCTGTCATGGAAATATGGCACATTTTTATTATGAAAAATAGATGTTTGGATGAATTTTATGTCATTGTGTTTTAGAAATAGGAGCAGGTGACACCAGCGAGGTCCAGGGAGTCTGTCTTAATAGCTTCTTCCTCGCAGAAAGTTGAAACTTATTAGACCGGCACTGAGCCCAGCTGTGTCCCGGGAGACAATGTGTCAAAGAAAGAGAGGAGCAACATTAATCGGATGGACAGCTGCTGTCATATAATAGGAAATAAAGAATGAACAGCCTCAGATCAGTGTCCTGGTGGTTGTTTCCGGTGGGTTTGAGATGTTGGTGTGTGTTTGTAGCACCCTGAGGCAGCGAGCCGACCCGGTCTACAGCCCCCCTCTTCAGATATCAGGCCTCTGCTGGAGACTCAAAGTCTACCCGGTGAGTTCGCTCTCTTAAATACGCTTTTAATGACCGTGACCGGATGTTGAAGATGTGGGGAAATGAAGCCGAGCACGTCTGTAATTTGTCCTCTCAGGATGGTAATGGCGTTGTGCGTGGAAACTATCTGTCTGTGTTCCTGGAGCTATCGGCCGGACTTCCAGAAACATCAAAGTGAGTCATTTCTTCACTGAAAGCCTCTTAAAATGTTAAAAAATCCTTTTAAAATACCACAACGCACATGCTTTCTTATAGTTGGATATGAGCTGAAAGGATTTCATGTAAAAGGTTTGTTTTGTTGTGATTCATAATGGACGCAAAATTAATTTAGCTTTTGAATCCGAACCCCTCAAAATGTAATTTTTATAGCAAAATGTTTGGATTTTTTTTTTTTTTTATCATAGTGCAGCAAAATTGTGTTTT